>JAQGBX010002135.1:0-21556 GCA_034698745.1 Megaphyllum sjaelandicum | reverse complement strand
ACAAGGGCGGACAGGGGGGAGGGGGGGGTCTAAAAACCCGAAAAAATACAGGACATCCTTTATGGATGATCCCTTATGTAGACATGTGGAAATTTGATCGAATTAAGCGATGAGATGATCCAATTAAGAGGCTTTTTTAAACATGGGACAGTACAGGGAAAAAATGTGTTCTGAAAGTTTTGATCGAATAAAATGGCTGATTGGATTAAGCGGCTGTCACTGTCTACATGCATGCTGTATATGAGGGCACCATGGGTGAACATGTGTCATTGGATGTACAGGTACATGTAAACTGTATTCACGAAGAACTGAATCGGAGTTTTCGGACGTTTAATTAAAAGTCTGAAAAATGGGTCACTTTTAATTCATCACTCATCAATTAAAATACTGATGATATCGTCATTCCTAAATTCTGATGAATGCTTAATTCAATTCATACAGTACGTACATGTAGTGTATATAACCTTGAGCATTATCGTTACATGGAAACAGATAGCAAAGATGTACATTAGAGAGCACTCCTATATACAGTGTACAGTAATGTAGTGACGCTTTACAAACGTTTAACAGCGTTACATGTACATGGAAAATGTCCATCAGTGACAGTTTGCAGAAAATAACACAAATACACGTAATTTTAGCGTTACTTTTATCAAATGTTGTGATGAGCCATGAGTGACAAAATGTACAAAACTGGAGCTAGAGGGAAAATATAGGTTCATGCAAAAGCCATTTAATACGTTACAGAGCGTGACATTCCCCACATTGCCAAGATAGCAACTCTGGAATCCAACGTGCATCGCAACCATAATACAGTATGTCTAATCCAATTGGCCAAAAACGCGCATCGATCTCTATAGTGACATGACGCAAGAAAACCAGCATGAAGATCATTTTTAAAGAAAAAACGTCACTTACAACGGTTTTTTTGGCGTTTCGTAATAAGACGCTCATTGGATGGACTCGGGCGAAGTATATAGGCTATTCCTAGAGCATAATACATTGTAAAATGCCTCGCAGAATTGCAGATAAGCAGTTAGCAGTTGAGAGGTTGCCTCAAAATGCAATTAAAAGCAACAGACCTATTGAAAAATCTCAATTTGACGCAGGAAATCCTACGCAAGTATCAACTGCACGAAAAGAATCATAGATGGCGCTTAAGAGTTGGAAATTGAGCTAAACATTCCCCCCGGATAGAAATTCGATTGTTGTCAATTTTCTTGTCCATTGCACAAGAACAAAATGAGAAATTACTACACGTATATGTCATGGCAACATTAAGGTCTGACATCAACATGTTTTCTGTTGTGTGCTGTGAATTTGCAACAACGAAATTATTGTGAACTGTTGACAAGGAAGCTTTATTCAAGCTATTACTATTATTATTATTTGTAATGCATGGGAACACAAACCCTCGAATTAAGCTGGCACAAGTCTTCCAAAAATCATTATATTAACCTGCATACATATTTTAGCAGAACTCCTCCAAGAAGTCTCAAAGTGCAAATGCATCATTTTTCGAATATATGCAACCTATTTGTAAGATAGAATATCAGATTCATAAAAATACTGGACCTTAAGGTGCATCAAAAATTTATTAATACAGTAAAACCTGGAAAAGTGGCCACCTGTTTATGTTGACCACTTTTTAGTGTATTGTTTTTTCTAGTGTACATTTCCTTCGTAAAAATTCTCTGTATAGTGACCAGTGACCACCCCTGTCTTATTGTGTACAGGGACCAGTGTATATTGTACTTTTTTCAATTTTTACATTGCCAATGTAGGCCTACCTTAAAAAGTGACCATGTGTGTCATGCTACATCTTGCTTTAACCCTTGGACATAATGATTCCATACTTTTTTGGTTTTGTCGGTTTTTTTACTACAGTGTATACGTGTATTACAGTCTACATGTATAAGTACAGTGTACATGTTCATTATTTTAATTTAATTCATGAATTATTTGAATAGTGTCCACCTGTGTACAGTGACCAACAGTACACAGCATTTTTTTGGTGGTCACTCTTAGCAGGTTTTACTGTACAATTTTATTTCCTTGAAACAACTATTTTAAGGACCCGCAAGCTAAATATCCACATTTTCTCACGCGCACCTTCAAACTGTCCTAATTTCCCGTTGATTTGCCATGTTGGAAGCGGAAGTTCCAAAACATTTCCTTAAAAACAGATATAAAACATAACTTCTTTCTTCAATATCAACAGGCAACAGGAGTTTCTTCGAGGAAATTTTCTAACCAATGCGCTGCATAATGGCCAATCTTGCAAGAACATCACATAGCCATGGATGGCCGCCACCGCGTCTCACCCAGGAGGACGAAAGGTGTTCGAAGCAATGCCCTGGAGCTGAAATCCAGGGACAAAAATACAGGTTTGAAAGCCCCGAGCAACGCTATTTTGCATGACAGCCATTGACGTTAAGTGGAGTGCAGGCAAGGGTTAACGAGTTGAGTGGATTACGGGCATCGTAGCAAGAGCTAGACAGTTTTTTGGGTGCAATTGCAAGCCCAGTAAAGTGCTGCTATCAAGTTGCTCCAAAGTTCTTCAGCCGTGCAATTGGAAACAGGAAACCATTGACCACTTGGCTGCCAGGAGTCACATTTCCACCTTCGATCGCTTCAACTTCAACTTCGATTGTTGGCAAAAGCAACCAGACACCTCGCGTACAAAGAGGGCGCTGATGTAGGTTAAGGGACTCCGATGGTTCCATCACAGTATAGAGAACTAATTAGTTCTCTATACTGTGGTTCCATTCCCTCGCAACAAGAATGGTACCCTTCCAGAAAATGTGCTTGATTTTTTTTAACCTGAGAATTAACAAATCACCGGTTTTAAGGACTTCTGCAACCGCGTAACCTACGAAACGTGGGCAGGCGATCACGTTTTTATTGTCTAACTAAATCAAGTCGCAGGTAGTTAAAAACTTCCAATGCCCTCCAATTCGAGTCCAATCATCTCGGTGAGAAAGAGGTCGAACGTGGCCCACAACCTTTGTCTGGCGTAAATGCCCCTAGGGTGCGCGGTTCACCAATATGGCTACGGTTCACATTTACCCCAGGCAATTAAGCTAATCTGAAATCAGAAAAGCTATATCCACTCCCACATACACAGCGCTGACCCCCAGGGGAAGAAACAGACCTCGCGCCAATTATGGGGTGGGAAGCCTGTGGAAATGCACGGAACGAGATAGGGTCAGGCCAGGTGGCCATCGTCCAGAAGAACATTAAAATAATGCGCGTATGCAAAAGTGCTCCATGCCATAAAAACACCTACGCTGAAGCGTTGGAATGTGTTTTACGCAACGTCCAAACAGAACAGCAACATCTTGGACAGCGTTGGCCAACTTGAGAAACTCTTAATTAATGCTGTTCTGAACTGAACCAAAATGTGCACTGCCAGTCTTTATGCTTACAAGAACTCCAAGAAGTCACTGTTGAGTGTCATGCTTACAAGAACTCCAAGAAGTCACTGTTGAGTGTCATACTGTACAGTGAGGCTTTTCCAACATACACTTGTAATTACTCAGAAATTTCATTTTCAACTTTCCTGACTTTTCCAGTTTTTGAAACAAATGTCCAATGAAAATGTCAAATTTGACATATGCCTAATGTTTTCCGCAATTTTTCAAAAATCTACATACAAGAATATAACAATTTTCAATATTTTTTTGTGTAAAATCTACTAATATACCGTTTAAAATGTTGCAAATCAATACTCTAAAACAGTTTTACATTTTGCCAATTTGTACTCAATATAGCCACAATTCTACAGGATATGTTTTTGGAGGTGCATGTTATAGCCAGTGATATGATTCCTCGTAAGGTAATGCTAACCAGAAATGTTATATAATTAATTTGGATAAGCACACTGAACCTGGATCACATTTTGAACTCTAAAACTTGAAAATTTTGCCAGTTTATAGTCTGAAACTGTTGACAATTTTATCAATTTATAATCTGAAACTGTTGACAATTTTACCAATTTATACTCTGACACTGTTGAAAATTTTACCAATTTGTACCCGGAAACTGTTGAAAAGTTTGCCAAGTTGTACTCTGAAAACGTGGAAAATTGTGCAAGTTTGTCTTCGAAAATTTGTACTGGGAAATGTTTATAAATTTTGCAAATGGGCCTTGAGCTAACCACTTGGGAAACATTAATTTTGAATTGTAACAAGATCAATACTTTTAATTTCCCTGACTCTTCCAGACATATTCAAGTTCTCTAAGTTGTCTAGGTTTTCCAGTCTAATATTAAAACTAAGAGTAGCCTATCATTATATAAGATAGAATTCAGGAACATCACGAAATTTAGATTTTCAACAAACAAATTTCACTGAAATAGACAAAACAAAACCATTACATGTAGCCTACATGAAATGCAGAAGAACATGTTCAATGTTTCAGGTTAATTGACAGTAACCTATGCTTTGGCTGTGAAACAATCCGAGCCTGCACCAATTTTCATATACAACCAGCCATTAAAAATCATACTTATTTCGGTAAAAAAAATGTATGTTGGAAAACTAACTCCTCCGCTGCAAAATAAGCATTTTCATTTTGCTAAATTGCGTCGAGTTTTTGGACAAATTAATGGGCTATTAAACGCAACTAAACGAATAATTATGCGTCGAATTATTCATGATGAATAAATTTTTTAGCAGTATGCAAATTAACCAAACACACCATATTGCAAAGGTCATTTTCATAAAACCAAAACCGGTAGAATCATTAATAAGGGCATTTCAAAATGTCGTCATTACGGGGGGTGAAAACGTAAAACAAACACCAACTTTTGTTAACAGTCATAAATGACCACGGAAGTGCATGTCATGGCAGCTGAGTTAGATCCGGAAGTGGGAATAAAAACTACCCATAGTCGAAAAAAACGACGCAATGGCTACTATTTACACCTACATGTATTTGCTCATGCGATATAGTACAAGTATTCTAAAAAATAACAAATTGACATTCCTGTATAATTTACCAGGTTCTAAACTATACGCTTTCTTCCCGGAAGTAGTGATGGCGAAACGTTGTCAGGTATTACTTAATTTACTTTAGTAGGCTACTGTCAGACAGCAGGCACAACACATGGCAAGTCGCATTCATACCGTCTGTTGACCATGTACGAGTTATCCATGTCTGAATTAATTGGACATCACAGCTTGCAGTAGTAGTTTACGTACAGTAAAACATGGAAAAGTGACCACTTTTGAATGGTGACCACCTGTTTATTTTTACCACTTTTCAGTATTTTGTTTTTTATAGTGTACATTTCCTTCATAAAAATTCTCAGTATAATGACCAGTGACCACCTGTCTATTGTGTACAGTGGCCAGTGTGTGATGTCTTTTTTGCAATTTTTACATTGCCACTGTACCTTAAAAAGTGACCAGATAACAGATAAGTCACGTTACATCTTGCTTTAACCCTTGGACATGATGATTCTGTACTTTTTTTATCTTTGTGGTTTTTTTCTACATGTATTTTAGTACTCTACATGTATCAGTGCAGTGTACATGTATAGTGACCAACATTGCGTTTTTTTTATGGTCACTCTTAACAGGTTTTACTGTAATTTGTTTCAGTGGTATTTAAGTCGCCACAATTGATGACATACGGATTTAAGTAACAGTCAAAACATTTAATAAAAGTAGATACATGTAACTGCAGAAAACTGAAGAGATTGGGAATGAACTATATGCATGTAGCTAGTATGTAGAATAAAACATGTCAAGTTAATATTTAAGCATGGCAACATGCGTACTATATAATAGTAATACATGCACTTTAAAAACTGAGTTTACACATGCATCCCTGAAAGATAAAAATAATTAAGAAATGTTTGCCATTTTCATGATAAAAGTAGAAACGTATACTTTGCTCGAGAACCTCCATCGAAAATGGTTAGTTTCTTGTTTCTGTACATTTCTTTATAACTCTTCCCCCTATAAAAGGGGGAAAAATCATAATAAAAAACAAGTTGTTTTTCCCAAAAAGCGTATAGCCGGTTGAACTCAGGTCAGTTCTAACAGTTTCTATCCATTATGCTTTTAAAAGGGTCAACCAGAAAGTTCACACGTTTTGAAAATACACAATGTTTAAAAATATAAAGTGCGGACGACGTTGCCAAAAGTTTTACATTAAGTTATACGCATGCATTGAGTTATTTTATAAACAATACTTTGGTGTATGTTTGTCTCACTTATAACACTAGAGTAAAAAATAACCGGCACACGTGGTACATGTGAAGAGATTATAAAAGTTAAGTGATATAAAAAATTGATTTAGCTAAAATTAACATCGTGCAAATAAAATGGAATTTGGCAAACTAATTTCTATCGAGCTCACGAGGTGCATCAAACATTTCCTAAGTGTGTAATTATGTAATTACCATTAATAATTAAATAAACGAGTTCAATTCTGAATGGACTCAAAAGGCACTTAATTTCGAAACACGTGAAAAGAGCTTTAATTCTTCAAAAGAATCGGGATTTAAGCTAGTTACTGTATATTAATTAGGCTCTATAGCGAATTTATTGCCTGACCAAATTAATAATGCAATAGTATTAAAATGTTTTCGTGATATATGTCTTGAAATTATCTAAATAAAGATAAAGATTCAGATAGGTCTGTCTGTAGTTCATGTTTAAGTATAATGCACCCATCTAAGGTACAATTTCATTAAAAATGAAAATCATAACCCTCAATATTAGAAGCCAATGTTAAAAAAAGTAGGCCTACATATAATTAAATTGTAAAAGTTTGATCCAAAATTGTGCACTGGATGACGTGCACATCTACCGCGGTTCCGGTGATGTATTGCAAAATTAAGCTACATCCACACTGATGGAAAAGTAGAGGAACTTTCTGTTGCTAATTGTTTCTGGAAACAAACTAATAAACAACACAGGTAACTATTTATGTACAAAAATGCGTGTAAACAACTGGCAGCAATTAGCAACAAAAAGTTTCTTTATGTTTCCTCCATTGTGGAGGCAGCAGCTAGGAGTTGGATCAAGAGTTTTATGTTAAATTTTTTCAAAACCATTTCTTTAAACGAGATCAACTTTTTAAAGTGTTTGCATTACATTACAGACATATCGCACTTCCGTTTCAGAAGTGACAAGTTAAAAATCTTCCATTTCCGTTTATTACGGTATGAAGTCAAACAAAATGAGCTTCGAATTCAACAAAAAAGGCATCATGGCGGTATTGTCACTTTGTTTTACCATTCATTAAAAATTGTTTTTACCAGAAATGAAAAATAGTTTTGTCGCTTTTGAAGCCAGGGTGCTCCAGAGAGGTGCTCCATAACCCGGCCACTGTTGAGTTTGTACGGAGAGGGGATGGCGTAAAGCAGTCCAAATTGGTGCTCGGTGATTTATGGATGCTCCTCATGGTCTTGTGACTCTTGGCATTTATTGGATCGCAGCGAGATTGAGCAACCCTTCATAAAACGCCTTTTTCACCAGAGTTGAGTCACGGGTGGTCAACGGTGGACACGTCAAACGGCGCGTGGGAGTCTCAAATACCGAGTCTTGTAAACAACGGTTACACCACAAACCACCAGTGCCATCCTCTTGCCATAGCAGGGGACCTGTCCCAACAGCCTCAGAATTCAACGATGGGGTCAGGTCAAGCCATTCGGGCTTCCCCGATGCAAGGGGGTGCGGGCAAAGGGTGGGTCAGCTGTGAGCTAGCAACTGCTGGAATGCCAAACATCCGAGTGTTTTACGTCCAAGATCAAGTTGCAGAACCACTACCCATTGCAACTGCCGGATGGAATTTCAATCAGCATGCACACGACCCTTTGACACATTCGCGTTTCGGACTACGACTACCCGAAAAATCGTCCCCAAAAACGGTGCCGTTGAACCTATCCGGTACAATTTTCGAGAAGTGCCCAGCGGGGGTGTCGCAAAAGTAGCACTCGAATGTTGGAGACATTGGCCAACGCGTCTGGCAAGCTGGGTGTTACAGACAAGATCATCTCGGGTCAAGTCGGAAATGGCTACGGCAACTCAATTCTACAACTTGCGGTACCTGGGCCACATCTTCTGGTATGCTGGGCACGTGCAGCCACCAACCCACGATTTTAGTGCTTCGACCATGAAACATGGTCAAAAATAACAGCTCTGCGTGTTGCAGGGAATTCAGAGCTTAATTTCCAGGACATGATGATTTTCTGGCGTACTGTTATGACATCAAGGTCCTCATTGACCATAAAACTTAACTGCTTCACACACTGACACAAAATATACAGAGTGCTTCCAAAGGTCATGCTCAAACTGAAGAGGGAGGTAGGGGAGTGAAAAACAAACACCTTTCATTCGGAAAGGTGTTTGATTTACGTATTATTGGAACATTGAAGTTTGATCCCTGCATCCTTCTTAGATTTGAATAAATAAGACCAACGTTCAAATAATATCTTTTGTTCAAGAAAGTACTTACATGTACTCCGCTTGCAGGGCTAGGTTGAACAATACCATTCGGTGTTCAAGTTGTTTGAATTTCAAGAACCAAGAGACATGCATTTTGTTTATGCTGCTACCAATGGAAATGGTCGTGAAACTGCACGTCAATAAAACCATCAAATGCTTGTAACTCCTTAATTAAGTCTCAAATGCAATTGTTTTTACGATTGAAAGGAGTTTATTTTTCAATGCTCTACCTCCCTCTTCAGTTTGAGCATGACCTTTGGAATCACCTTGTATATTTCAATTTCAATTCTTTGCCCTGCAGTCAGTACATACATTGTAGTACCATGTGGCAGGGGGATCAATACAAATTTGATTGACCCCAAATTTACAATTTAATTAATTTTCCCGTATTTGGGATTTCAACGAGGAGGGTGGGATGGGATAAGAAGACTGTCATGGCCGATTTAATATAGGAACTATCTCAACATTTGCCTGGAGGAATTGTGGGAAACCGTGAAAAACCACAATCGAGGATAGCCGACCCAGGAATCGAACCTGGGTCTACCGAATGCAAGACGAGGGAGGATTGACTAAGCCACCTTGCTAGTATAAACTAAAGCACCGCCTTATTGAAGACAATTTTGATCCACAACATTTTTTGTCCATCGTTTTCTGCTACTTCATTGGATTGATAAGAAAAAAAACACACATATATATATATATATATATATATATATATATATATATGTCCTGTACGAAGTGTCGAAGATTTGAAATACAAAGTACGCGACGTGCATTATCAACATGTCAAAGTCTGTCAAGTACATGTAACCATTTGTAAGCTGCCCTGAGCTCTTTCGATGACAAACTGGCTAAAGATGCTTTGAATAATTCAATCCTGTAAGCCAACACAACAATGGTATTGAAGGTTCGCAGAATATAAAAAGTGTTTAGAAATGTTTTGGAAAATCTGCATTGCTGAACGGTGAATATTCGTGACCTGACGATGGCATTGGGAGGACATTCACTGCTATCAACCTGCTGCCAATTATTCAGAGCAACATTCTGGAATTTCAAGTATCGAATACTTAGAAAAACGACATTGTACCGCATAATAAAATCAGTTTCAAAGATACCGCGACATCATCACTGCCCGGCAACGATTTATCAATTCTTGCCAAGCTTGGCAATATGTCATACATTCAACAGGATACATGTGCAGTATATTTGTTTTGCAAAACTGGAATTTTGATGAATTAAAGTAACTAAACGCATTTTCCGCTTGGCCCAACGACAGGCACTTGAAACATTATCATTTATTTGCACAACAGCTTGTCTAAGGGCCGCCATACAAGAGGACATTTATATCTGGAAATAAATTGGAGATTGCAGGAAAGTTATTTCAACTGAAACAATAAATGTCCTGTTGCTGCACACATGAGGCTATATTTTCAGAATATATCCCTAGAGCACATGACAGCATTGTTCCAAAGGGAAATGCGAGTAAATTAACTTGACAGCGCTGCTTTTATTTCATCCTATGACGTACAGTATGTCTTTCCTGATTGGCGATCAAACAGAAAGAAACGTCTATGCATGACTTAAAACTATGACGTTAGTTTCTTTCCAGAAATACGTTGCTCAGAAAAGGATCATTTTCTATTCTGGAAATAAATGCTGCAATTTATTTGCGAAGGACATTTTTTCCAACACATGGGGAAATATCAAGCAATAACATATCTGGAAACAAGATTTGGGATATAAATTGCCTCGTGTGTGACGGCCTTAAAGAAGCTGCACTAATCAAAATACTATGTGGTATGTGCAAACTGTTCATCAGCCGGAAGAGATAATTTTGGAACAGCTCAAGCAACTGCCCAACAAGCAGAAATCTGCGCAAAACTTCCCTTGCCATCATCTTGCAATCTTTCACCAGTTGACATGTTATTAACAACATTTATTGCCAAGGATATATCATGGATATACTCTGGCACCAGCCTGGTTATTTCATTAACAAGATCCTCACTTGAGTTTTTAGATGCAAGTTGCATGCACTCCAAATAACCATAATCCAGAATACGTGTCCTACCTGATATTTCCTGATCCGGTCCATCTGGCTTTCGGTGGGTGGCTCATCACTTTTGGGGGGCGGGCTAAGTGTCCTGGGAGCAGGTTTGGGGGGCACCACCCCATTGCTGGGGGTCGAGTCCATGGTACCTTCCCGCTTTGGCAGCGGCGGCAGCACCTTCACCCCAATAACGCCTTCCTTGCTCTTCAGTTTCTGCATCTCGATGCTGCCCGCCTTGCCGTTCTCGCGCACGTACGGCGCCACAGTAGCGACGCTCCTGGCGGGCGATTCAGGGGCCGTGGCGGCGCTGCTGCTGCTTCCGGTGCTCCGGCCACTGCCCTTGGGTGGCGGGTAACGCGGTGGCGCCTTTGACGCGCCGATAAAGCTGTCCGGCACATCAACGGCCATCTCGCGATGGTAGGCGCCATTCTCCGCCTCCCTGGACTTCATTTTCCAAGACGCTCGACTGCCTCCCAGCGACTTCTCTGGCGGTGTCACCTCGCTGGAGCCCAGGTCGTCGGACGAGGAGGACTCGGACTCTGAGCTCGCATTGGACTCCGACCTGTACTTGGGTGCCTGCCGGCCCAGGCTGGGCAGGGGCAGGGTGCTACTGGTGCTCCGGCCGCTGCTATGCAGCGAGGAGAGCTGCTCCTGACTGAAGTCCTGCTTCAGTTCGATCTCTTCTTCGGCAGCGACGGCGCCGGCGCGCTCCTCCAGGTAGCCGTTGGCGCCCAAGAACTTGCGGTCGCTCACCGAGCAGAAGTGCGGCTTGCTGGCGACGCCCTTCAGCTCCACGGCACTCTTCAGGTTCCCCGTTGACTGACTCAGGCTCGGCACAGAGGTCACGTAGATGGGACTGTCCTCGATCAGCCCGTTTAGTTCCTGGCTGCTGGTCGGAGACTCCTGACTCAACTGCGAATAAAACAAGAGAAAGTGAGATTACAGATCGTATTGAACATGTATACACCCCGCCCTTAACAGCTCGCTGAGGAATAGCACCATGACAACAGGTCCATGGGAACATTTGCCACCTGCACAATCTCCGCAAATTCCCTAGTCACAATCGACGAGAGTCGTTCAAAAAACATGGTTTATGGTCCATTTGGAATTTGCAGAGTTTTCAGCACTTCGGCTCATTTTCACGGTACATTGCGGTTTTCGAACAGCTGGAAGCTTCGTATTTTGTCAGTTGTGAAATCACGTTTTCATATCGACAAATTCATTGGTATAAAAAATTCAATCTCCATTAGATTTCTACATTTGTGTATAGAGTAGTTTCGAGTTACATTTGGAAGTCCTCTTGGAGAAAAAAAAAAAACTTGCTTTAGCACAGTGCTTGAGTGACTATATTTAGCAAGAATTTATTATTTTCAAAAGCAATGGGAATTCTAAACTTTTTTAAATTAACAAACTCGTCGAAACTACTCTCGTTTTTATCATAATTGAATGCAGGACATCCGTAAGCCTTGCAATTCTCATGAAGAATCCAAAATTTTAACTGACAGCTATACAGCGCGTGGCCATAAAGTCTGTTGCACTCACCCCAAAAATCTCCAGAATAGGGGCAAAAATGGTAATTCAGACAATGGGGACATATAGGAACCATGGGGCGTTGAATTTAATGGTGCCCAAAACATATGGCCCCAAGGTTCATTTCAAGGGTCCTATCTCTTAAACGGTAATAGTTACAATGAAAATGTTACATGTAATTCGAAAGTTGTAGGGCGTCGAAAAATTAGTTTAATGGCTACATTTGCAACATTTAATTATCGATCGCCACACAACAAATGACTTCTGGGCTACTTTTTTTTGCACCCATGCATAACACCACTACATTACATGAATGCTTGATTCCTAAAACAAACCAGGTCCTAGAGCTTTCCTGCAATGTAGCGGTGTTATGCATGGGTGCAGTCATGCAAGAAGCTCAGAAGTCATTTGTTTTGTTTTTCATTTTTGCAGCCATTCTCGAAATTTGGAGGGAGCAACAAACTTTTTTACCACCCTGTAAATAAAAGGCAATGGTTTATCTGCCGAAATGCCGAGCAATAGGATGTTTAATATTGGAAATCATTCTTTTATTTTTATCAGAGTAATCGGCTTGAGCAGCAGACAGCTGAACAAGAAACAGGCACGGTTATTTACGCGTGCTGTTCAGTATACAGACAGTGATCAGTTGTTCATGGTGGCAATTAATTCCAGCAGAATGGCGGCGCTGCGATCATTAATTGTCAGACAACCGCATTGCCCTTGGGGTATTTCATGGAGAATCCATTCCATTCACAATTGTTTTAAACAATTATGCGGTATTTGGCCCATTTAGTTTTAATGAAATTGAGGAAGTCTCATTTCTCGTTCAATTTTCAATTAATAAGATTATTGAACCATCGGATTTCAACCGCTTTCGTCACAGTGCTTTCGTCATGAAAATTTGGCGCATATTCCAACTTTGGCACATTTTTAACATGAGCAAACATGGAAAGATTTCATGCATGGTTTATTTTATTGCGTCCTAGTCAGTATTCTTTCCACATTTACTTATTTTCGAAACTTATGGACAAAGAGCAATTTATGGGAATTTTACACGACAGTTTTAGGCATAGAATGTAATGTTTTCAATAAAACCCTGCCCTTCGATAACGATGGTAAAAGACCAGGAAATTGGAATTTCAAATTCATAAATTTTCCACGCATTGATTTTAATTTTTTTTTTAAATCACTGAAATTTAAAAAAAAGCGCCATCTCGGGATCAATACCCACAATATCTGTTAAAAATATGTTTTTTAAATACGTGTAAACAAACTGACGCGTGGAAAACTTAAAAATATGAAATTCACAATGCCCATTTCCTTACCATCGTTAACTATAAAAATAAACACGTTTATATTGAAAACATTTCATGTTAATCAGGGTGGCCACAACATTTTTATTTTAGATTTCCCTGACTAAAATCCAAAATTCCCTGACCAAAGCTTACTCGTTATAATGCTTATTAATTTTGTCATAATGAGAAATGAAATAACAATTGCAATGAGAAGCTTGGCAAAACATTAAATTTTGTTACGAGTCTAGCTGAAGAGGATTGTGGCTGGAACTGCTAGCAAACTGAGTGCAGGGATAGGATTCTGCTTTTATTTGGGAAAATTTCCCTGACATTTCCACGATTTCCATGACCACTTTTTCCTCCAATGACTTCCCTGACCTGTGGCCACCCTGGTTATGCCTGAAACTATCTTCGTCTTAATTTCCATAGAGAATGCACAGCTGGTCCATGCATCTTCAAGAGCAATCTTTTGAAGTTTCTGCCATGGCTTTACGACGATGTGAATGCATCGTTAACATTGGATTCATCGCATGACAGATTTCATTTACTGCCTCTTTCCCGATCCTTCTAATGCCAGCAACAGTCGTACATGTACCTGCTGCGACAGCTTGGTCATATCCACCGGCTTGATCTTCTGCAGAGCAGACAGCTTCTCCAGGCGCTCTCGGGCTTGCTGCTCCACCGCAATGACGAACGCATCTTGAACGTTGCTGTTCTGTGCGAGGTCCAAGGCTAAAAAAGAGCAGAACAAAAAAGAAAACCGTAAGTTACGATATCAAGCTTCCGATACGGCTGCCATGACAGTTAGCACGGAAGCTACATAATACATTCGGAGGACGCTTAATTAAGACCGTTAATGGGAAACCAAGTGCTAATTAAGTGGCAATTACTAGCCATCGTGCGAGACTGCAATGCTCTGGTCGAACAATAAGATGGTCCACATAGCTAACGATGCATGACCACGAGTTATGGTCAATGGCTAATCGCTCTCGGTTGGCTGACCAAAAAACTGGCCGTCTGGGAGAGTATAGGTTATCCTTCTCGCAATTCTGTCCTGCACATGCAGGTTGAGCTTATTTGCAGGGTTCAACGCATGGATGCTCGATCGACATGGATCAATGTTAAATTGGCATTTTTTGCCCAAGAGCTAGTGGCCAGAGGCCATGTTCTACTGCCCCCAGCCCGGTGAACGCATTGCGGATCCCCAAACATTTCATGCCGCATTTGCCACTGGCAACGGAAATCATCAATAAAGCTAATGACCAGCAGCGTCAACCAATTAAAATCGCCTGAAGAGGGTCTCGTCAGGTGACCCATTCACTATGGGAATTGCGACGAACTTAGCTTCAGGCCTAAAACGAAATATTTTCAATGCAAAAATGTCTACGGACAACGAAGGTTGGCAATTAGAAATTGTGAATTTCACGTTTTAAAATTTCCCACGTGATTCATTTGAAATTAATTCGAAGCAATGTCACTTTCACCTGTTGGACGCAATGACATCTTGATGGCGCTTTTTTGAAATTTCAACGATGCACTTATAGTTTAAAATTAATGCGTGGGAAATTGAAAAAAAAAATTAGCAATTTCTAATTAGTTATTTACCTTTGTTATATCATTATAGGAATTTTTTTAATGGAAAACACTTCATTTTACGGGTAAAATATCATCGAAAAATACCCATAAAGAAGGTATCACTGTCAGATCTTTTTGTGTTAATAAGGCTTTGATGCCCGGAAGCCAAAAGTAGAAACATAAAAATTAAAAATGGAAACAATTTATCTCCAAAAATTAAAATTAACTTATCCGATTTTTCTGAATAGGCGCATCAGAAATTCGTTAATTTATTTTTTTTGCTAAAAGCAAAACAAACAAAAAACATAGAAATAGTTTTTGGATTGAAAACTCAAGTGGAACGAGGAACGAAGATTAAGTTGTTCCATACCTGTTTCATTTAAGTATCTTTTATTGCAGAACTTGCTAAAAACAGATTAATCAATTAGTTCGTCTTTATACGTGTATTTCGTGCACAATTCAGTGAGCACTGAATTAAATACTCCAAAAATTACGATTGAATCAAGTTTCTGTCGCATTTCAAAATCCCTGAAACTTCTGTTTTTAAACCTAAAAATTTAATTTTTTAAATTAAAGGCTGATATGGGCATCGTGTCAAATGTTTTGATTTGCAGCGCACATGCATAACGAGTAGATAAATTTCTTAAAAAGTGAAATGCACGCATGTATAGACGTGAACATCATAACCTTGAACTCCACGTACAGTACATACAGTGTACATGTACAATAAAATCGAAAATGACTTATGAATAATTATTTATTCAGGCTTGTTTCTGCTTGGTTTATAGTTTTGTTGTTCTGGACTTTGAAGAAAAATCGAAAATGCCGGTTATTTTTAGTCGTGCATAAAAGTTTATGAATTGCTCGTAAAACTAGCATTTAGCCGTTTCGCAAATTCGCCATTATTTTGCAATAAATTACTTCGTATGCACGGAATATAACCGTGCACATGATCAAACCCAGCAGGAGCAAAATAAATTAAAAGCTGATGGCGGTGCAGTGTTAGACAAAACCACGTGATTTTTTAATATTATTCAGAACACTTGATGCCAATTAAGCAGAATTGCATTCGAGATTGAATCCTACAGCAGGTTTCGTCAATTACAATATAGTCCTCGAATGAGGCTCAAATGCACCTTTAGAGGGCCTTTCCCTTAATTGCTACACCTGCATGGGCACTTTTTTGGGGTTCTTCAAAGAACCTTTCTGGAAGGTACACATTTTAGGTGCAGCTCCTCGAATGAGGCTCAAACGCACCTTTAGATGGTCTTTCCCTTAATTTCTACACCATTGACACTTCTATAGGTTCTTCAAAGAAGCTTTCTGGAACGTCAACATCATGAGATGGGGACGTTCCAGAAAGTCTTAGGTACGAGCTCTTCGAATGAAGCTCAATGAGGTTAATTACTACACCAGGGGACAGGAGCACCTTTTAAATTCTTCAAAGACCCTCTGGAAGGTTCACATCATGATGATGTGCTTTGAAGCATCTTTATGGGGAAAAAATGACGGATATTTTTGCTGCCGAACCTTTCAAGAACCTCAAATTTGTAGTGTATGTAACTGGACTGAATATCCACCTAAAACAAATATCAAAAAACAACTGCTAGCTAGCAGCGCCATCTACAACCAGCGACGTATGCAAATCTACCTGGCCATAATGAATTACAGTAAAACCTGTTAAGAGTGACCACCAAAAAAATGCTACGTTGGTCACTGTACACAAGTGGTCACTACACAAAGAATGCCTGAATTAGCTTAAAATAATGAACATGTACACTGCATGCACTTATACATGTATGACTGTAATACACGTAGTAAAAAACCACAAAACCAAGAAAGTACAGAATCATCATGTCCAAAGGTTAAAGCAAAATGTAACGTGACTTATCTGTGTTCTGGTCACTTTTTAAGGTACATTGGCGATGTTAAAAATTGCAAAAAAGACAATACACACTAGTCACTGCACACAATAGACAGGTGGTCACTGGTCACTATATACAGCGACTTTTTAAGAAGGAAAAAAAGTGATCAACATAAACAGGTGGTCACTTTTCCAGGTTTTACTGTATTGCGATTGGGCCACCGGCCTCCTGGATCTGAAGGAAGGAGTACAGGAAGTTGTTCCTCTAAAGAGGCTCAAGAAGTTGCAATCAAGAGGGTTCCATTTCCATGTCGTTATCATATCGCAACCCTTTCGGTGCCCCTCGAGTACGTGGCATCCGAAAATTGCGTGACGTTATTTCGGCCAAGAAGAGACTCGCAATTAGCAGCAATTGTTGGGGAAGAATTCCTAGTAGATTTTAGATTGAAAAACGAAAGTCGTGACCGAGAAGCCAACTACGTCAGACATGTTTGGGCGTGTCGGTATTGTTTCGGAGCGGCTTAATTTATATGGGCAAACGCAAAAATATGCAATTTCGGAAAGGCCAGCATGAAGTTCTAAATGATTGCAATTAAACAGAAACAACGGCATGCTGCTGGAGACGGGGAAAAAAAAGAGGTCAAACCCGCACCGAAAACTTGCACCGGCACTGATTAGATGGAGTACATGCACGCATGCAGACAGACATGGATTTTAAGTACGAAACCGTAAATGGTACCACACCTCTTTTTACAACGAGGCGCACCTGAGCAGAATGTTGAATCGATTCCAACAACGACGTGCAAAACGTGCCAAAAAGCAGCGTGACAGCTTTTTCGAATGAGCTGCTTACGGATACCCTGCACGTTGAAAAACGTGAAAAACGTTCAATTTTTCTGCGAGAGATTAGCATTAGTGAAGGACGTTTGCGCAATACGCAAAAAAACGTCATTTGTATAGTTTGCATGTTTCCATATTTCAGAGTTGTCACTGCGTGAAAAATCAGTGCCAATCGATGATGATGACATTAACCGAGTGCGCAGGCTGGATGCCAATCCTTGAGTAACCCCGAAATCACGTGTTTAAGGCTTTGTGTTGACATTGATTTTTTGTGTTGGAATGTTTATGGAAATTAGGCAACGCTCGTGGCTCAATTAGCATCTTGTTAAACATTACGAACATGCATCCACTGTGATGCACCTCTGATGTTTTCTAGTTACATGTACAGTAGAACCTCCTAAGTTGACCACCTTCGTATGTTGACAAAATTTTCATACACTGGTTGGTCACCATGCACGTTAATTTATGGGAGATGGATCTCCAAATGTTGACCACCTCCCTATGTTGATCATTTTGTTTCCGCCCTTGGGTGGTCAACTTACGGAGGTTCTACTGTATAATGGAATGCAGTGTTTTTCAAACTTTGGTCCTTGACAAAATATTTCCATATCGACTTTTGCTGTCTTTCCAATTTCAACATCTTAATTCTGAGTGTTGAGTGAATTAAGTGTTTCAGAGGCTCCCCTAAAATGAACTTGGGATAAAGTTTTCTCTCAGATATTCTTGCATTTAGTAAAATTATCATGTTTTCTCATTATTTAATTAATGCAGTGTTTTTCAAAGTTTGGTCCTTAACAGGTCCTTAATTAACAAAAATATTTCCATACCAACTTTTGTTGTCTTTCCATTTTCATCATCTTCTGATTGTGGAGTGAAGTGTTTCATATGTTACCTTACATTTTACTTGGAATAAAGTTACCTCTCAGATATTCTTGCATTTAGTAAAATTGTCTTGTTTTCTCATTATCTAATGCAGTGTTTTTCAAACTTTGGTCCTTGACAAAATATTTCCATATCAACTTTTGTTGTCTTTCCATTTTCATCATCTACTGAGTGTAGAGTGAAGTGTTTCATATGTTACATTACATTTTACTTGGAATAACGTTACGTCTCAGATATTCTTGAATTTAGTAAAATTTTTGTTTCCTCGATGCAGAGTTTTTCAAACTTTGTTCCTTAAAAAAAAATTACATACCAACTTTTGTTGTCTATCCATTGTCATTCTCTTCTGAATGTAGAGTGAAGTGTTTCAGAGGTTCCCTTAAATGTTACTTGGGATAAAGTTGGCTTTCAGATATTCTTGCATTTAGTAAAATTGTGTTTTCTCAATATATAATGCAGTTTTTCAAACTTTAGTCCTTAACAAAAATATTTCCCTACCAACTTTTGTTGTCGTTCCATTCCCATTCTCTTTTCAGTGAACACTCAGATACTTGTTTCTCATGATCTAACCCAGTGTTTTTCAAAATTTCCATACCAAGTTTGGTTGTCTTCCCATGCTATCCTCAGTGTCTCAGTATGTTCTTACTACATGCATTTCTAATATAAATCCTGCGCCAACATGTTTGAGAACAACTAATCTAATGCATTATGCATATGCATGTACATTCAGAAGTTTATTTGTGGATTTTTAACGTTGGCCTATTTAACACAAGTTTGTTATCTTGTTTACTTTGACAATGAATCTTTGAGGGTCTTGTGCCAAAAATTTCTGAGAACCATGTGTGTACCAAACCAATTAAAGCATAAACAGTGTACCGATCGAACTGCGTGTGGTTAATCCAATGTCCATGAGGTATTTTGAATCCAAAATTGGTCACGAAAATGAAAAACACCAGAAGACCATAGCAATTATCCATGAGTCGTTTACGATTACCACACCACTTGGAGTTTTTTTCCTCCAAACTTTGAGAAAATTTCCGCATTTGGACTACATAGTAACACGATAACCAACTGTGATGTTTCTTTGGTAGCGCCCTAAATGCACAGAGGTCCTAACAAACATTTTGGAAGATATATGTATCTGGTGCTGGTTGCTCCAATTTTGGGGGATAATTTTCGTTTCCTACATGATAATACAAGGATTATTATATTATCATATTACACGATTTCGGATTAGTATCATGATTCATGCAGGAGTATCTACAAGAGGTTGGTATATGTATATAGTTCGTCTTATTGATCCAATAAAAAGCCCAGACCTCAATCCTGAACATGTCTGGGTCATTATATATAGGGAAACGCCCGATTCCGGCCCAAAGGCTGCGTTCACGTTGAGCTTGTTTCCAGTAGCTTGAAACTGGCGTCGCTTAGTGCAGGGTGGCCACAAAAATTTCAATTTCCCTGACTTTCCCCTGACTAAAATCCAATATTCCCTGACCAAAACTTACTCGTTAATGCATTTCAATTTTTTTGGCATAATGAAAAGAAAAAAAATAATAAGAATTGCAAAGAGAAGCTTAGCAAAACACTAGATTTTGTTACAAGTCTAGCTGAAGAGGATTGGGGATGGAGCTGCTAGCAGACTGAGTGCAAGCAGGGATAGCATTTTGTTTTTATTTGGGAAATTTCCCTGACTTCCATGACCATTTTTCCCCCTGACTTCCCTAGCCTGTGGTCACCCTATTAGTGGTAAGCGTCTGCAATACCATTAAGCGACACCAGTTTCAAGCAACTGGAAACAAGCTCAAAGTGAACGCAGCCAAAGATACTATATTTTTAACAGAAATTTACACGAATATACGATGTCTGGTTTGAATTTTCGGCCAGTTTACAGTACAGTAACACAGAACAGAGCCTGCACAACAGGTACAGTACGATATTTCGTTCTGATCTTTTTTTCTCCTCTCGATCGAATTCACAACTGCAATCTCGAACACCGGAACAAGAACCCGCGATTGCTGAAAGAAGCACATTTCCATCACACTTAAAAAGCACCGTATCCAGGAAGTCAACATTGAATTTCCGCGGAGAAAACCATGAAGTTGTGCAGCGTTCAAAAGCCATGCAAACACGTCTATAAAAACATACATTTTAATTCCATCAAACATCGCCCCGTCTGTTATACCGAGGTATTTCATGTCTCGAAAGCAAGTTCACAATTTCCCCACGCATGCACACTTTTTAATGCTCGATTTTTCTCCCCTAAATTTCCGGTTACGGCGCATTTTTAGTTTCCAAAAATCAAAAAAGGCCCATGCACCGGAAAAGCCATTTTTAAAAAGCGACTCACACGCCCTAAGGGAGGAAACGTATTTTCTGCATTTCTGCAATATTTGGGGCAATCCTGGCATGTAATTACGCTCAGGGATCGAGTGGAGTAATCCGATTCGAGCAACACGGATTCTGTAATTGCAGGAAACAACATGATAAAAAACAACATAATCAGGACCAAAAAAAAAATTTTTTTTTTGGCGAGAGCATATAAACTGGCGTTAATGATAAACGAAGGTGGCTTTGGCGTTTTGAAAATAACGTAAAAAAAAACAAGAGCTGATCGTTATTGTTACTCCGAACTGGAACACGTGATTATTTATTAAAACGGGGGCCTTAATAATAACGGACACGCGAGAACAGCGTTTTTACGCTGATGTATGATGATTTCTCTTGCATTAAACATGAGTATACTATTAAATGACCACTCGTTAAGACGAATCTCGAGGGACGTCGAAATTTGTTCGTTTAAACCGTATTTCGTATTATCAGAAGTCAGACAAAACATGACTTCCACAATAACAACCAAACTTTTATCGACGTTTGGATAAAATGCTATACCCAGGGTGGCCACAAAATTTTCGTTTTCAATTTCCCTGACTTTCCCCTGACCAAAACTTACTCGTAATTGCATGTCAATTTTTTTGTCATAGTGACAAATAAAATAACAATTGCAATGAGAAGCTTGGCAAAACACTAGATTTTCTTAAAAGTCTAGCAGAAGAGTATT
>JAQGBX010002134.1:0-21559 GCA_034698745.1 Megaphyllum sjaelandicum | reverse complement strand
GCACAGATGAGGGAAAAAATGAAGACAAAGGTTAACCCATCCAGTAGACAGGGTTAACATCGGGTTATTGGAAAAAAAGCATGGCGGACACAATGGCTGAATGTGATGAAGCTAGGGAATTTTACAAGCTACACCACCTGGTCATATTCCGTCAGGTGAAAAAAGAGTGCGCAATCTGCCAGCATTTGTCAAAGTTAGTTCCTTTTCTGTCCTCCAGTTTGGTTTTAGCAGGTTACATATGGGTTCCATAACCCTAAGGATATTTCATCAAAAGTTAAATGGTGAAACACAAACATTTAACCCAAAGGTTAACCTCGAATAAATTTTTAACCCAATGTTAGTAAACCTCAGATGTTAACCTAAGTTGGTGCCACCAACCAATGGGGGAATCTAATATCAACGTGAATTTCTATGTCCCACAAGACGTTTTTCTTTGGACAGGCTCATTAACTTGACAGTCAACTTTTATTAATAGGTGATATCTTACCATCAGCAATTCCATAGCAGTTTTATTCGGAAATTCACTCCTACTATACATATACGTGTACATGTAATGAGTTCGACATTCAAGTTTATCTAAGTTTCGAGAAGTGTTAATTTCCGGAATCCAAATAAACACAATGAATTTGTTATACAGTTAGTAAATGACCATCGCCTTGATTATTTTCCACCGCGTTTAGTCCTCTAAACTGTTGCAGTTTTATTTGCCATATAACATTTTATCGTCTAGCTAGTCTCGTCTCGCAATTGGTTTATTAGTTAATGGAATACCATGGCCAAGAGTTTACATTTTGAAGCGTGGCTTCAGCTTAAGGTGGGGAAGTGTGGGCTGTAACTAGCTATTATTCCTAAGGCTTTATCTACGAAATGCTCGTAATTATACCTTTCAGCGAACGGTGTACATTCTTAATCGGATTTGTAATGGAAATCCTGTTACTTGCACAAGCATAGAACTTAATTAAGGTCTCCTTACGATTAACTTTCCTTCTAAGGAAAGTTGATCGATTTTCTGTTCGCAATTCCGTCAGAGGAACCCTTTACCCCCTCATATTTCGCATAGACTTTCGGGCATTCTTAAAAGCGATGCGAAGAGTAGTTTGAACGGTATTTGTATTGCGGATTTGCCTAATGGTATTTTATTAAGTGAAAACTTGTTCAGTTAGCGCCGCCATTTGCAAACAAATGCCCAGGCTTCTTCGCAGTAAAACATCGAGCATTTAGTGTCAAAAATGCATTATTAATGTGTTTGCAATTTCAGCGAGAAACTTCGTATTGGAAACTTTCTTTCTCAACGTCCCAACGGGCTCGCTACTTAATACACATATATACGGAAAGAGTAAAGCAAACATTGCGGCGTGCTATAGCATTAACAATGCGTTGTTTGGCATTGACGTATATAGAAATGCATTGTCGGTGCCATTGACATCTCCATTGGTATTGGCTTCTTGATGACACGCAATCAATCATGAGATTCACGATGACACTCTCCCTGCATTTCCTTGCTATATGCCGTGAGACTCAGGCGCAATATTTCAAATAAGTATTTTTATGAAGTTTATAAAAACGAACTTTTTTTTATCTAAAAGTCTGGTACACACTAGCCACCAAACCAAAACTAAAAACCACAATCCCCAAACTTTCAACGTGAACTAGTTTCTATAAAAAATTAATACAAACTAGTTTTTGCAAAACCGGAGCGTACACACTGCAACAAACTATATTGACAAAACTTAGCAGACGACAGAGGATATCTCGATAAACACAAACCTGACACTACGATATGCTGTCGTTTGCAGTATCATCGATATCGTGCAGACGAAGCGTTGATAGCAACGCCACCGCCAAAAAGTTTGGCTATTTCCCTTCCATCTCACCGACACTCGACGGGAACACCAAACTTAGTTCGCAAACTTGATATTTTAGTTTGGCAAAAAACAGTTTGCTACGCCATTGTTTTTCGCCATTGGTTTGGTGATAGTGTGTACCCGACTTAACATTTAATTTAATGCTAACCATTAACATTTCTGATGTATCGCAATAAAACTTTACCTTTCCGTTTATTGCGTCGAAAGTATATATATAAGTGCTAAAGATTAAACAGATTTTTAATAAGCAATGAGATCCATTTTCCGACAACAGACGTAGTTTCTTTTTCAAAATATACATGTTCTAAACGAACTGTGATGTAACATAATAAGTTAATCGTTCGAATGACGATACGTGTAGATGGTTTTCTAATTCGAATTCTAATTTCTAATTCGAATGCACACGAAAATTAAAATAAACGATCGTGATAACTTCATTTCCTGAAAACCTTGTTAATTTTTGTTTGCATTTGATTAGTTAAAACTTTTAAATCGATGGTAATTATATGTTGTCTTGAATTGATCAAAGTTTATAAACCACCAGTCATATCATTCAGTAATACATGTAGCTGTAGTTGATCAGTATAGGTGCTGATCGACTTAACATCTAGAAACTGTATACGATTACAAAGCATTTAATAATCACCGTGACTCTTGACAATTTGACATTTAAAACCGCGCAATTGAGAATATCAATATTCTAGGATGCACGCGCGGGACATATCATTCTTAAAAATCCATATATGTAATATATTTTAAAAACCCAATTTCCTATGCAAACTGCAGTCAACAATACCGATTCCGTCATGCACTTAACAGAATATAGGGTTGCATAGCGACTAGAAATTAAAATATGTGAACTGATATTTTAATAAAAGGCCCTCTTTTCTTGCATTTTCCGACGATCTGTATAGCCTGATAAATAATCGTCATTAAATGTATCATATTACTTTTATAATTTGTGTTATAGGAAGAGGTTAAAGAACAGTGTTGCGCTGCTTCAGATTCTCGTACGAAATATATGGTCATTTTAAATTGTAAAAAAAAATGTATACCGGAATACTTATGCGATTGTCACCTCGTTGTTATAAAAGTCATCCCTTTATTGCAATTAATCATCATCCTAGGGTTTTTATTTTCCTTACGTTATAGACGTTTACAAATTCGATGAATATTTAACACGAAATTCTATTTGATTGTAGCTCAGTCCAAAATTCTTTCAAACCTTCTATATATAGACCCGGAGATCAGCTCGTTTTTGAAAATGATATAAAAAGCGTATTAACATCGGCGAAATGGTGCTGCTTTTCCTGAGCATGACCGCAAACGCGGGTTTCCATTGTTACCGTCATTGAAATAGGCATGCATTTTTCACCACTGTTTACGCATTTATGCTTATTACTGTGGAGGTCTACTATGAATTGCTAGAAATATGCATGCGTGGCCTTCGTGCTTTCGCTTCTTCCATCAAATAATAATAAAACTTGACTGCGGGTATGTGGTGAACCGCGTTTTATTTAGTTGCTAGCAAATTCCCCTAATATAAGAGGTCATAAGTTTTACGGTGTGCCTCCGACGACCTGAAATAACAGCCTTGTCTAAACATTACGTAACGTTATGCGAGGCTTTAGAATAAAATCCCAATCTATATGTACGGCTTTATCTCGCTTCTGTATTTTGACAAATGGGATTTCTCTATATCAAACGAGAAACGAAATTGGGGGCGTGCATTTTAGAGTGAATTTTAATTAAGAATTTGTAATTCCAGTATAGATAATGTCGGAGAGTTTTTATATCCAGAAAATGGAGCAACGACGCAGCATTTTGACACAAGAACAGCGAGATGCATCGGCGTTATATCAGGCTAGATTCTTGTCACTTCCGGAAATTCAGCCGCTAGACTAAGATTTCTTCATTGCTCTGATCCTTTTTCATGAATATGTTTGAGCGACTGTGAGTGCAAGTTTCTAAACCTCGTCTATGGTAAACGAGGTCCCATTTAGAAGCTTTGCTTCTAGGATCTCGCGTTCCCTGGATTTTATTTCATGACAACTACATTATTTTAAAATATGACATTTTGGCTTTCGCACAAAAGCGACAAAATGAGACCTTGTTTGCTTCAACGATTCGCGCAACCAGACCAAAATTGAGAACTAAACTCTCCGAAAGTACTGGCATTGTTTTCTAAATTTTTAATATTTTAATGTCGCAAAGAATTAAAAAAAGGTGTTTAGCACGAATAGGTGGATGGTATGTAATGAGTGTCTGTTATTTCACTCAACATTTTTCAAGCAACGAGACACGTGTTGATTTTTACAATTTAATTTTTCGAATTCAATCGTTTTTTCAAAAAATTCGTGCTTTGAATTACCGATATATTTTAAATATTAGATGTTATCCAGTTAAGCGTCTGCGTAGATAGTACGGTATTTGAATTCGCCATTTAAAAGTAATATAATTGTAAAAAAATAAATGCATTGTATGCATGAATAATGTGAACATTAAAATGTGTAAAATGTTAAAAAATCTAATTTTAGCAAAGCGTTTAAATGCCTTGATGGTATTCTCTTTTCGGTGTGAGGTGAGTGTAGCAACAGTTCATGAGCAACAAAGTCGTTTTCCTTGTTAGAACTTCCACCTCTATACATACCTATTAGGTAAGATCGCCTGTTGATGGTGAAGGCTGTTTCAACTGCATATTGTCGCATTTGGCTTTAATATCCTCAGTTTCGCCAAAATTAAATTTCTAATCAAGTATGCATTTTTTAAAAGCTTAAAAGACCGTCACTAATGCGTTAAGCTTATTACTGAAATCGCACTGGCATGGCAGAGAGCTGATTGGGGGTGTGTGTGCCCAGTGCATTTAACCTTTGACAACAAATTTCAGTTCTGAAGCGTAATGGCGCAACGATTTGTCAATATATCACACAGCTAATTTACATCACCGGAGTATTTCGCGTCCCATGTGTATCGATCGTAGGCTAACCTGTTACCAATTTTAAAAGTCATTCATTAAAAATGCATGTATTTACTTACATGCTTAAATTTGGCCCTTATGCGTGTGGTGGCTGCTATTTATTAAGTTACTTTCAGCTTTTAAGCTGGACGTGTTGATCATCCGAACTTCAATTAACGCGTATGCTTGTTGGATACATTTAGGGAAACATCGCTTCATTATTTGCGCGTTCAGCTTATGTGTCCTCAATGAAGAAAAAGTTATAATGTTAAACTTTTATTTGAATTTCGTGCTTTCGTATCCCGTCGCGTTTTTGTTCGAGATTCCTTGCTGCATAATTTCCGCGGATTAATTTTCAATTCAACGACTATTATCTGATAGAATTAGCCGACTTTCATTTTCCATTTCACACAAAACGCGATTAAATATTCCGATGCACCTCCTGGAATTACTCCTCTGCAGAAATCAGTCAGAGAAATCTATTAGGGACTTAAAAGCAAATTTCCTTTGTTTATATTCAGGCTTTTAGTTTATAGGCAAAGGTTTTATTGGGGATTTAACATATATTAGCCGTAAAATAAATTTTAAGGAAATAATAGGAATATATTATATGGCATTAGTGCCTTTTCATTATTTAGTTTTTCTCTGAATAAAAATACCATTTCATAAATACATGCAGAGTTCCGATTATCCGAGCTAGGGTGAAGCAGGACCACATCGGATAATCGAAACCTTGAAAAAACCGGAAATGTCAAACAGAAAGACGTGTTGAATATATATGTAGATTATTTAAAAAACAATGAATTTATTGATGATTTCGTTATTTAACGATTAAGTACAGATTTACATAATAATATAAATGTACAGTAACCACTCCACTGTATGGAATAAATGGAGTAAACGCTGTTATCTTATGAGAAATAAATAATACGTAAGTAGCCTACTTATGATTATACGTATACCGATTACGTCATATCGTGTACATTTTTTGTTTCATGATGTGGGAAAAAGCTATTTATGGCTCGAGATATGCTCGTCCTAACCAAAATCCAACGTATGCCTTATATAGTATTTTATGATTGGCCCCCAATTGGAATGCACGTCGTCAACAACTCCCTCCTGGTACTTTTAATGATTCTTCTCATTAATCCGCACTAGCAGCATATTAAGATTTTGAAGAAATTCACCCAATTGTGAGTGAATAAGTAATATGAATAGAATAATTATTCACCACATGCTGGGATAATTTGTATTTCTAACAAATGACTTCCAATTACTCGAGTGAGTAAAAACAGACAGAAGTCTTTGAAATGCTTTCTCTCTATCGTATACCCTCTTTTACCTGTTTTCGTAGAGTATGCTTATCCTTTGTGC
Organism: Megaphyllum sjaelandicum; assembly: GCA_034698745.1. Classification (NCBI taxonomy): domain Eukaryota; kingdom Metazoa; phylum Arthropoda; class Diplopoda; order Julida; family Julidae; genus Megaphyllum; species Megaphyllum sjaelandicum. The sequence continues at coordinate 15,364 of JAQGBX010002134.1, read as the reverse complement.
ACATGCACTGATTGGATCTAATTTATCTCTTCTAATAAAGTAGGTGCTGAAGAGCCGTAGCCTTGGAAGGTTACAAATGCAGGTGGAGAATCCTCGAGCAAGTTCACCAAGTAACGAGAAAGCTACTAAACTCCTAATATAAATCTACTTAAGCTTCCCATTACCTGCGGTGATTAGTGTTTCCTTTCATGGCCACGCACATGTGCATCTCTTTATTTATTATTGATTGAAAGCTTAGCTTACAAACAAGCTCAGTGCGCTGAATTACAACGTTAATCCAATGGTAATTGCACCAATTCCTGTTCGTGGGAAACTTGTTCACTAACAACATGGTGACATAACGCGAGATTGTAAATAATCATACTACTGCTGCCTGGGGAAGCCAAGCATATACAGAGCTTAGTTTGTATTGAATAGCACTTTTTTCTATGACTAAGATGCAACAATTTAAAACCAAACATTTCATCCGAAAATGGAGCTACGATAAGCAAATGTCTGAAAAAGGTGTCGTTGATGAAATATTTTAGCATTTGCGTCGTAAACATGGACGTGAATGAGTTGCATTGTTGTCAATTCAATAGCGTTTATATGAATGATACTTTTTGTTATTTTTTTTCTATCCGTTCTGAATTTGACAGTAACCGTTGTACGCACGTCCACTATCCAGATATAGGTATCGACGATGAAATGCATCTACTCTTAATTTATAGCTCAACTGCATGTTTAGCAATAACAAACGCATCCATGCTTTGAATTCCTGATACTTTTCCTTAAATGCAAATTTCAAAAGTCTGATTGACAGTATAGATAAAATACGGCTGGCTTTACTGATAACCCCGCCATCTTATCAGGAAAATTTTCTTCCGTTTTCCGTCTGTTATCAATTCAAAGGGCATTAACAGCCAGGAACCAAATAATTTGAACTGACACTCTTATTTCCATTCTCACATTTCCGAGTTTGCTCGGAGTGTTATATTTGTCATTTGATGGGCATCCTTCACTTACTAATAATTGTGTCCAGTCATCAACAGTTATTCCTTCTATTCAAGTTTCTCGGAAACCACCTTGACATGAATTAAAATATACCCTAAATATAATTTGAGCATATTAATGTCATTTTACAACGAAAGAAACCTTAATTTGGAAGCAATGATTCCCAATGCTAAATCAAATTAGTTTCGGGGAATTATAGGAGATTTAGTTGACGACGCGTTGCGTATTTTAAACATTATAGATAAAATTAGTTCAACGCTAGCTATAGACATTGTAATCATTCTTTGTTAGGAAGCTGGGTACATGCGCGGAGATGAAAACCTTCATTAATATGTATTTATGTACATGCACATTTTCTGAATGTTTATGCGATGCATGAACCAGAATTTCTATGCAGTCGAAAAAAATTCTAAAAATTGACGATAAATGTGCCGGCAACTGCGACCACGTACTTTTTACAAACTAACTTTTAACTTATAAACGTTTTCGTCGTTTTTGCTGGAATACATCTACTGGGTAGTATCTATAGTCAACCTGTTATATTTGAATTCAAATCTTTACCCTGCAGTCAGCACTTACAGTAGAACCTCCGTAAGTTGACCACCCAAGGGCGGAAACCAAATGGTCAACATACGGAGAACGTATGCTTTTATTGGAGAATAGCATACAAAATCATACATAGGCTAATCAAAAACAGTGAAATCTAAATGTGTTAAAATTTTCACATGGTTTAGTTATTTTTTCTGAAAAAAGGGTCAATCTTGGTCTGTTTCTTATTCTCATGAAAAATGGAAATGGCCAAAGCATTCTCAATGCTGGCTACACGTACACACAGCATGTCTGGGCATTTATCTACAGAAAATGATTTTTGCTGCATTATTAAGTGGTTGATGTCCTCTTCTTTTGGAATCTCTAAAAGGAGGGAGTTTTCCTTCTTTTCTGTTGTTGATCTGCATTTTCCATTCCATATATCTCAAAGTACTCGCATTTATGTTTTTGGATGTTACTAACTGTACAATTGTAGTCTTGCTAACACCAAAATGTTCCGCTGCCTTTCTCTGGCTGCTGCTTTCCAGAAAATGTAAAAGATAAACCTTTAAATCCTTTGAGTTTTTTTTCTTTGGGCCATCATATCACAATCAACTGAAAATTTTAAGTAATTGTGGGATGTACCAACAATTCAAACCAAAACTTTGGTTTAAAAGCAGTTTCTGTACACAAAAAAGTACTTGCATGTTAACTGTAGGACAAACACTAGCTACACAGCAAGCGATTAATCAATCATTCATTACCTAGGTCAGCAAAAGGGTCAACTGATTAGGTTATAGAGAGTAAATTAATATTGTGTCCCAGCCAAAGTGGTCAACATACAACTTATAGAAGGTGGTCAACATACGGATGTCCATCTCCCATAAATTAATGTGATGCAATCCAGTGTATGAAAATTTGGTCAACATACTGAGGTGGTCAACTGCCGTCAACATATGGATGTGGTCAACTTAGGAGGTTCTACTCTAGTATCATTTGGCAGGGGGGATCATTATACAAATTAAGTTAGACAGCAGTCTGGTCATGATGGACCGGACATCACAATCTAAGTCATATTTCCCGTATCTGGGACTTTAACGACGAGGATGAGATGGAATAGGAAGACGGTCATGGCCGATTTAATATACATGTAGGAACTACATCTTAGCAATCGCCTGGAGGAATTGTGGGAAACCATGAAAAACCACAATCGAGAATAGCCGGAGGTTAACTTCCGGTTAAATTTAACAGTCGCAACTGACCTTTCAGTATTGAATCCGCTGTATACTGTGTATAAGTAAACAAATCGGCGTTAAATGTTGACGCTGAATCATGTTTTAGCGTAGGGTTCGGCGATAACAATGTTGTCGCTAAAAATGTTTTCGCGTTATTGGCATTTACGAGATTCTCGATATTTTCAGGCATTTTTGTGAAATAATTTTGGCAGTCCGTTAGCTAAAATGTCAGTCATGGGGAATATTTCGTCGCGTTAATATGCTCGCGCGTTACCGCTTTTGGTCCAGAGGCATTTGCTAATTGGCTGTCATGAAAGCCAATTAAAATTGAAAATAGCATATTAATGCATTCTCCATGTTCGCAACAATTTTTTTTATTTCAACGCCGATGATATATGCGTGTTGTTATTAAGCCTAGCTGTTCAGCTGCATCTGAAACTATTTTGCATGGTGCATACATCACACGCTCTTCAATTCCCACAATTATGCTGGAAACGTGACTAGGGGCCTTTTAATTTTTGAAGCCGCTCTGAAATACTACGCCGACCTAAGGTCATAATTATTTATAAAAGGGGCCATGGCGCTCGAGAAACGTTTCAGTCCCGATGAAAGGCTCAATTGTCACTTTAGATTCAGAAAATTTAACTGTGCCAAATTTTCGCTGTTTAATTCAGTCTCGTCATCTGCTATTACGACTGAAGTACAATTACGGCTCATGCAAATTAAGCTTCAAAGGAAATCCGTCTCGTTTCAAATTACCATCTTGTGAGTTTTAACGGGGAACAAAAAATAATAAACTTTTCGTCTTCTGTTATTATCAAGCTTTCTAATTTGTAGCCATGGACGCAAATTCCTTCCCATGGACTCAATGAAATTATAGAGGGTTAGGAGCTCGTAGCTTATTTCAAGTCACTTAACTCCGTTGAATACGAGCAAACTCTAGCTGAAGTGGAAAAATTACTAATTAACAAATATTCATGGTTAATCTACGGAAGTGTGCTTTAAAAATTGTCTATCACATGCAGGGAACATTTTAGGCATTTCCATTTCTAAAGTTCAAGTACGAAGAAAATTGAATTTAAAAATCTATGTTTGCGACTAATTTACATGTATTTTAGTAATTAATTAAGAGAGGGGAATTCGGAGGGGAAGCGCCAATTAAATTAATATGCGTGAGAAATCAGTTTGGAAATTCGCCATGTAGGCTACAAATATATATTAATGTATATTTTTAAACAACGCTTATTTAACCTGTTGCTTTTCATTTGGTCCATAAATTCTCCTTAAGAGCGAACGTTAAGTTAGCAAAAGTTGTCCATGAAGTAACACCATTTATAAACCTGCAGTACATGTATTTCGTTTTATGTCGCCGAAAAGCAATTGTTGCTATCTTTAACTTGTTTGATGAAGTTTTTAAACTACAGTTAGGTTTACAGAAGACCTTTATCTCATTCAATTTCACAATTAATAAAGTAAAGCAACATACTGTATGTTGCATGAATATCGCTTATAATATAAACATCGTAAACCTTAATCGCCCTTATAGTCCTTCCAAATTAAACAAAGATTTAAACTTGACTTTTAAACCAATTCGTTTTGGGAATTCGGAGGGGAAGCGCCAATTAAATTAATATTTCCTTCAAATTATTTTTGTTTTAAGTAATTTTCACTTGATGCGCTTAATTTTTGAGCGATTTAATCGCCTTTGAAACTCTTTTCAAATTTCTTTAATAATCTAGAAAAATGCAATTAAGTGTTTTGCTCCATTTAATTATCATAATGCCATTTGTGTAAATAAACTGCATAACCCCACGGGAGATGTCGAAATAAAGATGAATTAATTTTCTGATGTTATAAAGTTGTAATGAAATGCATTTTGCGTTTAATCACCTACTTTAATAAACATGCACGTACATGTTTGTATGAGCAATTTGAAGAAACATAACTGGTTTTATGAACATTATTTTTTATAAGGAGATAAGTCGTTTCTTTAATTGGGCAAGACAATTTAATTAGCTTTTATTTAAGCCAATTTAGTAGTGCAACGTAATTCCTCCGATGCTACTATACTGAAATCGGTAAGCTGAAAAGAAAATAGAAAAAAACATGTTGCGATTAAAATTCAAAAGCATTGTTTAGTTTTTATCTGCACTTTATTTCCCCCATAGGCGTAAGAAAGACAACGAACATCTCCACAACCGTAGCATGTTAATTATATCGGTATAATGCAATAAATTTTATGAAAAGATGCTAATCATGACGGAGATGCTTTATTAATTGACGTTGACTAGCTCTATCTCGTAGAAGTGGATGCTTCTCATACTTTCCAAATTAACTCTACTATACAACACAGTTGATACATGTATATTAAATTGCTCGGCACACCTCGAATCTTGATTAATTTTTTTACGGTTTTATGTTGGCTTGCAATTATGAGACGGTGTTGAGGAGTATATAAACTTTGAAGATGTGTGAACACCTGTAAAGCCGGCCAGACAGGAGGATAGTTATATCTGGAAATACGGCATGTTCAAAAAGTTCTGTTTTTTAGAATGTGAATTTAGAATTTATTATAGAGAATATTTGAACAAGTATAAATTTCATATTTTTGTACATGTTTCAACAGTACGATATCATCCGTTCATATAAGCATAGATATACTTTTATTAGTGACTGTACATTAGTCGTCTATTTTTTGGTTGAAGAATCTGCCTTATTCATGGCGAAACTGTTTCGAAATTACGTTTAGCTCATTAAATTTAGCGTGGCACAAAAGCAGAATTAAGGTCGTTGTATGCAATGTCAGCCAGTGTACAGCCTGTACACGTAGCTTACCTAATTATTCAATGCCAGCGCACAACTTATAATACATAGTTTCCGAGAACGCATCTGGTTTATTAAGCAATTTCTAACGGCGTATGGAGTCTTATATACATTGTTACTTTGTTCCTTAATTCAACTGCATCGTGGCCTAACAAGATCTTCATTTTAGTCGCTCTGTAGCTCCGGGAGACCGAAACTTGAAGAGTTTATACAATTAGTGTTTTTCATTTTTCTTAAACTAATTATGCATCTAGTGAGACCACAACAAAAGGCCTTTGCTGTCTAAAACGATGACAAGCTCTGTTCATCTTCTTAAACGACGAGACTTGAAATTTGTGTTGGAGGCGATTTAAAACTGAAGTCACTGTGACGTTATGTGAATGTAAACTATAAAAATATTATCTGTAAAAAGTTAAGAAAAACAAAATACTATGAAACTAACATTCATACTTGAATGTCATTAATCCAGTCAGTGCTGCTAATTAAGCGACGATGAATGTTGATCCAAATTGGACGTATACCTAGATGTTTTAGCATTAATCTAAAAAACTTAAATTATACGCGAGAAATGTTAATGACACGCTTGAATTTTATTCCCAGGCGTTTGAGCTGCTTTCCACATTTTTATTCCATGCGTATACAAATTGTAAGTTTTTCAGTTTAAATTGCAATTGTATATTTTCAAGCAAATATGATACTGCTGGGCGAAATTTGATACATTTCGTAATGTTTCGCAGTTACTGGGTTTATCTTCTCTTTGGAAAGAGAAAATAATGTTCAAGAACGTAAAATATATATGTGCATGTATACTTGTACTTCGTTGCGCGTCCATTATTGCCAAGTGCGGATAATATGCCATTACTCTCAATGGCTTCTTAGTGTGAGTTTAAATTAACCACCACATGGTGCGAAACTGTTTGGCTTGGATAATAACGTCTAGGATGTGTTCACCCACAACAGTTTTGCAAACTTTTATGTCCTCATTGATTTAACTGGATTACTGTGATAAATGCAGTTTTCTGTAAAACCCTATTGAGAACTTTCTTCAACTTTGGTTTCTCTAATGAGCTCAGCATCTGGAACTGTTTTTTGCATTTATTGCCATAGACGCATTAAAACCTTGATGGCTCCTTATTGATGGCTTCTTTCAATCTTGTACAAATCTCACACATAGAATCCATGCCAAGGTACAAAAAACAATCTTAAAACTATGGCGAAAGCACTTAAAAATGCTTAATTTTCTTCAGCACCAATCCTCGCGTCGCAACACTGTAAGTCATTTACATTCCTTCTAGAACACCAGAAAACGTATATTTAAAACACATTGTGTAACAATAATGGAACCCAAAACACTATTAATGTGTTCCAGCATACACATCTTGGAACGCATTTTTTGATTTGGAACACCATGATTTATTCTTGGATCACAATAATTACTTCTTGGAAACACGCACGCGTTCCAAGAAGGAATTTTTGTGATCCAAGAATAAATCATGGTGTTCCAAATCAAAAAATGCGTTCCAAGATGTGTATGCTGGAACACATTAGGACGTAAAAATAGTGTTTTGTGTTCCATTATTGTTACACATTGTGTTTTTTCTGGCGTTTTCTTGCGTTCCAAAAGGCTGTAAATGACTTACAGTGAACTGACGATAGCTTTCGTGATCAATTGTGCACCTCGATCTATGGACACTTTTGTTCTAATACTATGCAAGTATAGGAGACCTGTGAGCAGCTTAAATATTTACTGCTAAGAGCATTAAATACAACGAGTTTGTAATAGCATTTGGAAAAAACCGGAAACCAATCCGCTGCTTTGTTTAGCAGTAATACTTCATTATGAAACGATCCATATTTGCATGCAATAAAATGCCCAACTCCAACATCCTCTTGGCTACCATTACATCGGCTAATTGAAAGTAGATGTTCCGTTTCGGATTATTTGGTATTAGGCTACCTTACCCTTAAGTACGTAGATGGGATTTGAATCGAAAGTGCACTCGCTGCCTTAAGTAGAAAACTTCCCCAATTTGATCATTTTTCTATTCAAAAAGTGTATGCAACCAGTTTTTGCGTTGTACATACTTGTACACTTCAAATGGATATAGCTTCATTATTAATGTTCCTTCCAACGAGCATATTGTTTGTATTTAGGTACCGTAGACCGTATTGCAAACGAATGTACAAAAACTTAGTGAAACATTGAAAACCTTGCTTTTCATTCCTTTTTATTCTTCCTGTATTCTCCCGAAAGTTTACAATAGTATCGTCATTATGGATGTCTTTTAGGCATTTTTTGTAAGTAAAATATTTTCTTATTAAAATAGGATAGTTACATTTTCTTGTTCGCTGCACTAAAGGCATACAGACAAAGTCAGCAGACCTATCAGACTGAAATTATAATATCAGCATGTTTTCCAGACAAGGATATTTGGTAAATGCTGTAATAAGGTAGTCTGAAATACCATGCCGTCTGCACTTTAAAATAAAACTCATGTAAATGAAATTTCCTTCCGGCTTTTTTTTCTTCATGAAGATGCATGGATTCTGTAGGCAACTGTAATTATCGCTTATAGCGCATTTATCTTGGTGTTTTTCCGGCTACTATCATTTCTAACCAAAACTATTACAAAATCTTTGACCCATTGAATACAAATTTAACTTACATAACTTTGAATGTATATATATATATATATTATTTCTACTATATGATTTGTCTACATTGTTGATATTCCATTAAATAGAAAGTCATGCTAAATTCATTTAACCGTAATTACAGTGTTAGTTTTTCGAGTAAAAAACTGTACGCATTTATACAGTATAAATACAGTATATGTCTGTAGTTGCGATACTGGAAGGCATTTGACATCGTGATCGTCATTTGCTTGCTTTTTTCATTTTTTTGGAAAAATAATCGATACTATTCGTCTCCTGATGCTAACCAAAATAGAAGATCACATGAGTTATTGATGGGAATGTTTAAAACAACCGTTATGCTGCATTAGAATACATTACATACCTGTACAGTATTCTATTAGAATTTAAGTATTTTATATCGTTTACAATGAATGCCTTGTGAGCCAACCCTGTATAGGTTCATGTATACTGTATATGATTTTCAACACATATTTCGAGAAATAGAGTATGTGGGGTAATGGGGCCACCCTATGGGATAATTGCATCTAGTGTGTTATAAAAGAACATTTTCATCCTGATAAATACACAGAAAGCTTCTTTTGTAAGTAGTCTTTCAGTTAGATCACTAAACCCCTAAACGTTTTGTGTATTTACAGAGAAATATATATATATATATATATATTTTTTTTCTTTGCAAAATGCATGTTTTGGCCACATTACCCATAGATACAGGTTAATAAGGCCCTACATTTGGCCCCATTACCCAAGAAGAGTATATTTTACATTTCACAGTCAAAAACGGTTTTATTATTTTCAAATATTAAAAAAACCGTAAAAACAAATATATTTGAATATATTCAAATATTTTTTTGCATTTGTATGTTTAAACATATGTTTAATTTGAATTTAGCCAAAGACAATGTAGGCTACTGCATATATTGAAAGGGTAACTAAAAACTTTCCAAAAAATGTAACAAAAATTGTTTGATAGGGTATTGAGCTATAGGGCTGATTACCCCAAACTGAAAGCATCAAGAAAACAATTTATCTCTCCCCAATTATTCGAAATAATTAATTTCATTAAGTAATGTAGTAGTCCAGACTACACCCTTTACTGTCAATATGAAAATGTTACACAAAGCTATTAAAACATATGGTTAGTTACAAAAAATTGAATCCCATTTGGTTAGAAGAAAAGTGACAGAAACAAAGAAAATGCTAACAACTTTTTCCTTTATACTGTTTGTGCTAGGCTAATAGTCATGTGATTTACATGCCCAGGAAACAATAATATCAAAGTAATCCTATTCCAAGCGGTATTTTTAAAAACAGGCATGGCCCCATATTACTCCTCTCTCCCCCAACGCTCGTAGTTGTTCGAATATAAACTTCTAGAGCAATCGGTATCTGCAAATAAACATGTCTGATGATGATAAAAATCCCACCTCGGTGAGCTAAATTTGATCGACAGGTTAAATGAGAAAAAAGATGTTGAAATCAATTTAGAAATTGCAAAGGCAGCTAATCTGATTGCAGATTATTTTTGAAATGGTATGAGATCCTCGGCCTTATTTCATGAATTAAAAAATGCAGTGTAAAGACGCGAGGTTCTTAGAAAAAGCAATTACTGTGCTCTGGTTTTTCCTTCCATCCCAAAACCTACTTTTTCGCTCTTAGATTGAGTTGGAATCCATTTTGATCGCTAGACATCACTTCTATGCAAAAGTGTGTTGAGGCGTGTGGGCCCTACCAATTTGAGCGACAGATGAAAAACATTCAACCCCAGAGTATACCGACCTCCGTCCTTCGTACTAGAAGGCCTAGCTTTCGATGTCTTCAGACCAGCTTCTTCTCTCCTGCGACACGAAAGTAATGATCTGTTTTTGTTGTCGTTCTGGAATAGCCAGCGTTCTGTTTAATATCGCCTGCCCTTGTAGATGGCGCACAATGCAATTTCTAGTTTCGGAGTGATGCATGTACAAAATCAAAATATATTGTCTGGTTTTGTTGTTATAACAAATTGCACCCAGAAACATTACACACCTGCGTCACAAAACACCTACGCGGCTCCTACTAATACGTTCCGAATCAACTTAATTTTGCAGAATTAAAAAATCTAAGTTAATTCTGATAGATTTATTGCAGTAATACTTAAAGTGAATGAGAACTGTTTACATTTTCATATTTCACAAATAAATGTAACTTCTTCAATGATTTATTGCTGTACTGCACATGTACAGCACTAAAAATACAGATACATGATACAACTGGAAAATGTGGGAATTTGGAAAACACCGGCTGAATCTTGTCAGAGAAAGCTTGCGAAAACCTTGTGCAATATTGAAAGTAAAGCAAATATGGATAGAAGTCATAATTTAAGAGCGAGATTTTAAATTTACCACACCTAATTTTTTAATATTTTATGTGCGCAACGTTTCGTCAGTGACGCCTTTTTCAGGAGCTATAAATATAATTATAAAAACCAGGTATAAGAAAAATGAATCAGAAATACAACCATCCAACTTAAATAACAGGGAGAGAAGTGTATAAATAAAAAAGTGGCAACACTTTTAATACATTTGCTTTTTTTACAAATTGAAAATAAAAAACTACATGAAGCATGGCTAGATTTTGTACAAAATGGGGAATTTACTCTTACCTACTAAAAAGACAAAAGAAACAAACATACCAAACTCGCAAAATTCTACGAAATAGGGTCTCGCACTTTAATTTCGCTTCTCTATAATTTCGGCTCTCTATTCCATTTGAAGATGGATATCATACTAGAAGTCGTAATTGTGAAGACGTTGGGAACTGACCTTGGCGACATGGCACAAGGTCATCAAGCAGGTATCTCAGAAAGTTTGAAAGATATAGTTATGTGCAAAATGTAAAAGTAGGGAGAATGATGCAGTATTGCGAACAAAGAAAGCAGAATAAAATTCAGACAAGAAGTTCAGAAGATGTATATAGAAACGTTTGGGTATCCTTCCACATCCTGACAATTAAGATTTCTAAGTTGGTGGCAAGTTAAAGCAATCCATGCGCATGAAACAATGTAAAATCATGGTTTCTAACCATATTTGCTGAAATGGCGATGCTGGACGAGATAGCCTATTCACTCGTTTCCTTTGAGAACACTCAACCTGTATATTAATGTAAGTTGTACATTGGGACTTGCATGTTAGGATAACATACAGTGATAACAGCATTGCCAGTTGGTTAAACTTGCATACAATGACATGTGGTATCGTTTTTGTCACACTTTTCATAAAGATAGCTACATATAGTATATTAAGTTCTCTTTTAATTCGTAAAACGTAAAGCAGTGTACAGATATGCGTCATTGTTGTTTGCCATTTATTTTAACTCTATAAACATTTACTGGTTTTAAGTGTATATTTAACTAGCTATTGAAGCGCTATTCGGGCTTCTGTTTACATTAGCGTTTTATACTATAGTATGAACGTTCAATGTTTTCTCTCCTTTTAGCTATGCAAATGTAAACGCGCTAATTATAGTTATTCTTTAAATTTCCCATCCAGGTTATGTTTCGTAAACTTACCTAAACCAGCTTATCGCGAGTTTAAGTGAAAAGCAATTTCGAAATTGCTGCTTGATCACCAGAACTGTATTAGTTCTGAGTATCTCAATTACGCTGAATATTTGATAAGATGCATGTAATTCCCCGTCTAAGTACAGATACACCTCTTTGTATACAAGAGCATAAAATCATAACTCCATGTTTATATAATCATCGGTTGAGGTACATTAGGTTCCCCCTCGTGTCGTTCCCCGCAAACAAACTTTTCAAATATTGATGCAAATGATATAATTAATTATATGTAATCAGTGTATTTGTCGGCACACCATCGCATAAATGAAACAGTGCAAACAAATGCGCTGTAGTGTATTCGTCATTTTCGCAATAAAAGCACATTTGTTTAATTTTAATCTCTGTATGCGAGTGTTTTGCAGGTCGTTTCCGGGAAATGCGACAATATCAGTTGGTGAATCTAATTCTAGAGGAATGTTATGCATAAACGGGGTTAATTAAAGGTTAAATGAAAATTAGTCTAGCTGCATATTTAATGATAATTGTCATGGTTTTTGGATTTTTCGAATTCAATTTTAGTTTTCATTTATTGTGCTATTACAAAGTAAAATATAACTGCTGTCAAGTATAATGTTTATTTGTTGGTTGAAAGACGTATGTGATATCAAACTAGTCTTAATTTAAATAACGGTGTAAATCACGTATACGCATTCCTAATAGAAGTTCAATTCGTACAAAACAACGCGTTAACCCAATGTGCGTTTGCGTTTGCAAATGACGTCGCCTAAAGGGGGTGTAAGTTTATGCACAATTTTTCAGTTAAACGACATGTAGTATTTTTTTATTAGACTTCGTATATAGACCTGCAATAAATCATATACTCTAGCTACGTGTATTTCTACGAAACTTACGCATAAATTTCTAACAGGATGCATGGCCATATCCATAAAACTCGTAAAAAGGATAAATGAAGGATTTTAATATAACGAAGTTTTCGTATAGTTTCAGAATAAGAACTGAATCCAATTTGCAATGCTAAAATTAGGCAAACAGTGAATGTTTTTTCTGCGTCCTTTCAGTTAATGCTCTATGTCATTTAGTTTACGAGTTATATATCATGCATGTAAATAAACGACATCTCGTAATAGGGTCGTAATACAGTATTCATGAAAAACACTGCTAAGACTGTGGCCATTTTACATCGGGATCACCCAATATAACAATGAAAAGGCAATTTTAGTGAAATGTACCATGTGATTTTTATTATGACGAATGACCAATTTCGTTATCGATTCATGTGCGACTAAAAAGCTATCGCATTTGACATTTTAATTTGTTAATTAAATAACGGAAGTCGTTCCGCGTACATCACTTCGAATTGACTTCGCTGTAGCAATTTCTTAATTTCAATATAGGCCTACAGTATGTCGTACATGTATAATATTCTGCACATTTTACTACAAATATATACGTAATTTGTTGTCGTGAAAATTAATAGATGCATTTACATCGTATTCAATTTACAATGGATTCATTTCCGTTCGTTGTGCGCTGTGATACATTTAGATTAATTTTATGAAGAACATGTAACACGAAAATTGTTACTGTTATGCATAAATTAGTCCTGGCCTAGAGGTCTAATATATATATATTGTATAATTATTATCGAAATTCATAAAGATGCTCACGTGATAATTGCTATGATCGTATGCTAGCTGTATAGACCTAAACAAAAATACATCTATACATAAAAAACATTGATGTTCTCAGACCAATTCAATATACCGGTATACTGTAATCAAAACATTTTAAATGAACAAATACAAGCTCTGCCTCTAATCCCTTCAGCACGTTTGACCCAACATTAACTAAATTTATTTATCTGAATTGTGTTATGCATTCTTATTTTCAAAATTAGTCTGTTTGTTTGTTTTGTCAATTAAATTGCGAAGTGTTTCAGCCGAGGCTACTATTTAGTCGTTTGGCTTGCCAGCCCCGTGTATAGAAAGCTAAATGAAGGATTAATTTAGGCTTTTGTCAAGCTACTCTGTTGCATGTGTGACGTTATCTGTATTGCCGGAAGAATATATATCCTCCACATGCGGACAACACGTGGAGGATAATAGTGCATCAACATGTGGAGGACATGATTCATACGGGCCATACAGGTAACGTCACACATGAAATTTTCTGCAAGTACAGTTATCTACTTGGTTGCAGCAGATCGAGTAGTTTGAAAAAAAAAAAATGTCGGGCGAAATGTCGCAATTAAATTGTTTGGTCGAGAGTTCGAAGTATTTTTGTCTTTGAACCAGCAACATTCATTTTCTCAACGAGAACGATACAAACGATTAGCAAAAAATCAACAAAAAAAATGGTTTATATTGCCTGCATTGTAAAAGCATGCCGTTTTAAGCTGTTTCCTAGAAGAACCAGAATTTCATTCCAATATCTCCAATGCCATAGGTTTGTTGCAGTAAATTGGAAATTCTATTGCTCTTAATTGAACTTTAAAATTAATGTTCGCTAAAGCTGTTATGTACACAGACCGTGTGTTGCTCACTCAGGCAGCGATTCACGCCTTTGTCAATTTTCTTCTTGGTTTACTTTCTCCCCACAAGATTTCGTGTTAATGGTGGCACTTTCACTGCTAACACTCCTAATCGTAATTCAATTTGACAACGCTCATTAATTAAAGATTGCCAAGATAAAATTGCTCTCTCATGCCGGAGCTATAGGTAAGCTCGTTAGATGGGAGCAATTGAGCGTGACCAATATTTTTAGTCAAGGATTGAAGAAATATGCACGTGGGTGTTTTCACTAAATGCCATTGTGCAACTCAAAAAAGCATGCTAAGCAGTTGATTTAACTCTAGGTGATGTCGCCTAATGCAATAACATCAAATCTGCTCCCATTGAGAATTGATAAATCGAATCGCGATTAATTTGACCATTCTGCTGGTTTATTTCGGAGTATTGTCCCGGTCCACGATTTCTGTTTGAAAAGCTGGACGCTGGTCAGCCTTGACTTGAATGGGGTTCGTTAGTGAACCTTTGGGCTAACAGTCTCGGTTTTGCGGTTGCGGGAAGGGTAAGACTTAATTAACAGTCCAATCGCTTCTTTAGATGGCTTGTTAGATACTGAACTTTCATGACGGTTTTAGACGAATATGCTGCTAATGTTCAAATTTCTGCCTTCAGGCAATGTTGCGTGGTTTGCAGTTCCAAAACATAAAGAACTCATGAACTTGGCCTGAATTTCGTCAATGGAAACTCTTAGGGGCCATTCAAAATGGACGTCCACAAAATTTGCTTCACACTGGACATCCACCCTACCCCTGTCCGCATTGTGTCCGATCAATCAGGACCCACACCCTCACCCCATTTGGACGTCGCGTCGAAAACTTGAAAAAATATTGTATTCGGAAAATTGGGAAAGTTTTGCAAATTTTAATTAGGAAAACGTTAATTTTGTACTCTAAAAAGGTTGAGAATTTTGACAATTCCTCAGAATCTGTTGAGAATTTTGACAATTCCTCAGAATCTGTTGAGAATTTTGACAATTCCTCAGAATCTGTTGAGAATTTTGACAA
>JAQGBX010002133.1:0-21564 GCA_034698745.1 Megaphyllum sjaelandicum | reverse complement strand
CACTGTAGAAGTAGGCATAATCATTCTAAACCTCTGACTGAGCTCCGTGCTAATACGGATGCTTACTATTGGTCTTTTTTTTAATGCGATTAGACGTTGGAATAATCTTCCTGACGATAGTCCGGATTTATCTTGAGTTCAATTTAACAATGATGACTAAGTCGCCAATGATGCAGGAGCTTTCTCCTAAAAATTGGCTTGTCTCCTCTACCATATGGCATTTAATTGCTGACTGTAGGGTACTGAGTTGAATTGAATTGAACTGAAAGAACGACCAGTAGAAATTATCTGCATGAGCACGGTGTTCCTTCAGCGAGTTAGTGTTAACTTCTACCGCCCCGATGATTACGTTCCAAAATGTCTTCCACAAGTTTTTTGCTAGGGACGGTAAATCTCTCGAGAAGCCCCATACTTAGACCTTCCCTTCTTGCCTGCAAAGTGTTCCATTCCAGTGAGTGGAGCAAAGCAGTTACACTTTTTCCCTTTGGTATATTGCCCAGTGACAAACCTGGCAGCTCTACACTGTACCATTACCACTTCCTGGACAAGACCAATGCACCAGTGTTGTATATCCAGCTTTAACGTTTTTAGGGCAGCCATGGAAAACTCTCTGAACAAATCTTAAGCGTCGGTTAGCTGCTCCAGTAATTTTCCGCACATGCGTGTTCCAAGACATGTCTTCACAAATGGTGACACCTAAGTATTTCACAGACGTGACTGCCTGCAATGGCACTCCTTCCACTGTGTAGACCGGAACTGTTTTAATTCTTTTACGTGATATCCGCATATCACGCCTATTAGTTAAAATTGTTTATCGATTAATCAGCAAACGCGACATTTGGCTAAAATTTAAAATTTTGCCCAAGCACGTTCGTTTCATAAATGACTAATTCATAAAACGAGAATTTTGATCCACCTCGTATTCGTAGACATTGCGTGAGCTACGAAGAGATTTAAAGGAGGAGGAGGAAGGAGGAAATGATTATGAAAGGAATGAAGGATGAAAATGGAAATTATGATAAAGGAAAACGGAAAATGAAGTGTTTATGATTATTGAGAGAAGGGGAAAAGAGAAACGTTATAAGTAAGGAATTGTACTCGCGCATTATGTATGCCTTACTTAATGTTTCACTCTATTAAAAAAAAACTAGAAAGAAACCTTCAGAAAAATTCGAATCCGTTGTTTAATTATATGTAAACGAATTGAGACAAATATCCTCGAAAGTAACGCATTTTTGTAGTACTTTTTTTGACTAATACTAAGAAATGGGCTTAATGTTATTCCGCGACACTCGAGTCTTATAGATAACTGGAAGTGGATAAGATTTATTTTTTGGAAATCTCACTCTTTTACACTTTGAATTAAAATGTCTCGAAACGAGATTATAAGCTAAGGAATAAGACATTAGACTGGTGACATTTTTTTTAAAAGAATGTTTATCTGGAAACGAGAAATATCGAGATAAGACGCGTCTCGTTTCAAACTTTAAACATTTTGGTGATAAAAAGTACTTTAAAGTTAGAAGTCTTTGAAGTTGGAATCGTTTATAGATAATCGTGTTATTTCTTTTTTAAATTTCAATTTTTTTTCTTTTAAATGAATCTGGCATGATCTAAAATATTTCGCTAACTTCGCTGTTCTTTTTTTTTTGGAATTCTCGTCTAAGGCTTTTTTGCATTCTTTCCATGTTGTTTTTTTGTTTTGTTATTGTTCAAAATAATACGGAAAAATTTAAACGGTTATAAAATTTAACGTAACGATTTGGACGAGTCCTGATTCATCGTGAAAAATAAATTTGGAAGTATTACTGTAATCCTTCTTTAAAACGAGAGAATGTTTAAAAAAATGTTTTAACCCTTACCGAACATGACAGTCTATATGCGAAGTACAATTCTTGTGCAATATACGAAAATAAATACCGGTAGGATTTGAAAATAAGAAATATAATGCGTATCAAAATATAGTGCGTGTCGCGTTATTAAAACACGTTTTCAAAATGTTTTCTTTTTCAACGTTTTAAAATGAATTCTGAAACACGTTTGAATATGGCAAAAGTAAAAATGTGGGTATAGGCGATGATTAAAGGAAAATTGATGGTCAGAACATAAAAAGTACTCGACACGAACACGCGATCTTAGCGCCCCTATCGAGCGCACCACGGGCCAGATGAGATTTTAGTTTCCATTCATCAAGTCGCTCATTCTGGCCTCGTATCATTCTCGTTTATTAGATCTTATCGATATAGCTTTGGACGAGGGTTAATTATCGGACACGCCCACATCGCGCCCAAAACACGCACCGTAAACGTTCGGATTACATACGGTAAACAATCCCTTATCGACCGAGGACGGAAGCTACCCTGGGAGTATTTCGGGAACAATCTCATCGGCGATCATGCTTATTGTCGTAAATGTTAGAAGATTGGATGGTAAACCTTTGTTTTTTAGGTACGTGTGTTATACCGACTGCCGACCCGGAAAGCATAGAAGCTATGCAGGGAAACGTCTATGTTATTGTGATTTCCAAAACCTAAACTGGAAATAATATATTTAAATTGAAACCTGGGAAGAAATTGGTACGTTATGGTATATTCACATCAAAAAGCCGGTGCGTTTCCCTGCATAGCTTCTATGCTTTCCGGGATCGGTAGTCGGTATAACACACAAGTACCAATTTTTTTTACGAGATTTGCAGATAACCTGCAGTATTATGTTTCAAAAAGAAATTCCTTAACAGAAAATCTTTCAATACAGTAAATGTAAAATGTTTATGGTACTTTTTATGTAATTTGCCTTCATCCTTGCATAACTCAAATATATTAGCTTTGCGTGGAGCCTATTATTAAGAAATTATTAGCTTTCAGCTCTACGGTAACCTTTATTGTGATTTTTTTTAAATTTTAAGCAAAATGTTAGCCATATTAGCCGTATTACTTGTAGAGAGTCGGTTCTATTGAATGAACGCTTATTCCCCATTTCTTCATTTCCAGTCGTAAGCCATCAGCAAAAGATACTGTAGCATGTTTGGACATGGAATAAGGAGAAAATCCAGGAAAAGTGTAGCGACCTAGAACAAAAATTGGGTTTTATCCACTTTTTCTCAAATACTTTGAAATCGTTACATTTCTCCGTCAATTTCTCAATAAATAAAAAAAACTATAAAGAATTTAAAAATGATTTGGGAAAAATGTTTTAGCCAGTTCTACGTGGTTAGCTCGGGGCCCATTTTCAAACTGTTTAAAATTTCCCCAGTACAAATATGTAAAATCATCAACAATTTCTGAAGACAAATTTGCAAAATGTTCCACAGTTTCCCAGGACAATTTGTCGACATTTGCAAAGTTTTCAACAGTTTCCGAAAACAAAAATGCAAAATTTTAAATAGTTTCCGAAGACAAACTTGCAACATTTTTAAAATTTGCAATTGTTTTCGAGTACAGATGTTTAAAATTTTCAACAGTTTCAGAGGAGAAATTTTCAAAATTTTCAACAGATTCCGAGAACATTTTCAGTATGTGAAACTGTTGCGAAACATTCAACATTTTCCAAATGCAAATTTGTAAAATTTTCATAATTTTCCTATTTCAGCAATTTTATAAATTTGCAAATTTTTCAAAATTGTCATTAGTAAATAATGCAAAATATTGAGTATTGTCCTGTGTCGATTTTACAAAATCGTTGATAACATTGGCATATGTCAATTTTCCCATTGCCATTGGTCAGGGAAATTATTTTAAAAACCTGGAAAAGTCAGGGAAGTTAAATAGGAAGTTTCTGGGGAGACCCTATATTAGTTAATGTATATATGGAGTTGATTCCTAAATGTCCAGCACATATACCTGATAAGCTGGAAACAATGACTACCCTTCCTTTGGATTCCCTTAACAAGGGCAAAAATGCCTTTGTCATTCGGACAGGACCAAGTGTGTTAACATTGAGGACATTTTGGTAAACTTCAATCGGGCACCATTCAATTTCGACAAAAGCAGCAATGCCAGCATTATTGATTATTGCCCAGAATTCTGCAAGAGAAAGAAGCATAGAATGGATCATATAAAGAATGGTATTTCGTAGATTTCTGGATTACCCAGTTTAAATTTCTTGGACCTACTTTTGTCATCTAATGTCTCTTTGACATATTGGGCTGCTTTTTCGATTAATTCATCTTTCGTTACGTCTATTGGAACAATGTGCAACCGATCAGAACATTCTGACTTCAATTTCCGAGCACCATCTTCTTGTGGCAATAAGCAGCCAGCATAAACGACAAAACCAAGTTTGTCAAGGCGTTTTGCAAGTTCGTGTCCAAATCCGGTGTCACAGCCTGTTGAAATCAAGGTTAATTGCATAAGTTTTGTTAACTAGTAAACATGATTTCGAAAATTTAAACAATAAAACTAATGTTAGAAGGCTGTTTAATGAATTGGTAGTGGCAAATATATTGGCCAATTCATTTCCTGCTATATTGCTGATGTTTGACACGTAGGGCGGTGTCAGCTGTTTTATTGCTGCTCATTATTGCTTACAAGTTATAAAATCATTAACTTGGTTGTGCTGGACAGCACGTACAGTGTAGATGTAATGTATAACTGAAATACGATATTGACACGTTTGGTACATAAACAGCTGTTCTATTGCATGAATAATAACATTTGGTGCGATGGTAAAAAATCTATTTGAATGATCATGCATAATAAATGATGACTATTTAACGCAAAAATTAATTGTAAAAGTGAGTTAATGTCAAGGTTCCCAAATGTGTTATCAACAGAAAAACTTTTGACATTTGTATGGAGCAAATTATGAGTTCCACGGCCCATTTGTAAAAATTTCAACCATTTCTTAGGACATATTTGCCAAGTTAATTCCAAGGATAATTTTCAGAATGTTCAGCAGTTTCCCAGGACATATTTTCTATCTTTTTGTAACATAAATTTGCAAGATTTCCAACCATTTCCAGCACAAATATTCAACATTTTCAACTGTTTTCGAGTACAGATTTTTTAAAATTTTAAACAGATTCTAAGGACAAATTGGCAAAAAATTTACTTTTTCAGAGTACAAATTTTATTTTTCGATTTTTCAAAATTTTTATGATGTCTTTGTTAATTTTGCTAATTTTTCAAAATTGTCATTAATAAATTTTGCAAAATATTCATTATTGTCCTGTGTCGATTTTTCAAATTGTGGATAACATTATATGTCAATTTTGACATTGTCATTGGTCAGGGAAATCTGTCTTAAAAACCTAGAAAAGTCAGGGAAGTTGGAAAATTATCCACCGTATCCAGGTATTTCAAGAATATAGAGATCTCTATATTCCTGAAATACCTGGATATGGAGGATAATTTATTGCATATTAATTCGCCCAAATCATAACATCTGACCTTATTTGGTAAACGAGCTCGTTTTTCAATCGCGATTCAGCCAAGCCTATATTTTATAAAATTGTGTCACATTGCATGTACTATCCTCCTTCTATTTGACTAAGTATTCGTCATGTAAGCAATATTTTTATCACTTGATACACTGTAGTAATGGATATATGGTTATTTTAGCTTTGCAAGGATACCAAGCACATAAAATGCACTGTTCTTAAGTCCAAAAAATAGCACTTGGATCTAAGCCAAAATATTGTCAGTTATGATCAACGTCAACAACAACGCACTTTTATTTATTTTTTTTTAAATTCATGTAAAGTAATAACAAATTTTCTTTACTTACCGGTAATGAGAATAGCTTTGTTACTCCCATCTACCAATCGGCGTGGTAAAAAATTGAAAAATGATTTTGTAATAATATCGGCGAGGAACCACGAAATTAATGCCAATCCGACAAAAATGGTAAAGTCTCCATAAAAAAATGTCCTCACTAAAAAGAGTGAGGACGCAAATGTAGCTAAGAATATCACCCAAACAATCATGATTATACACTGGTACGGTTCATTGAATGTGCCAAACTTAAATGTGTCCGATGAATGTCACAGGTTTTAACATCAGCTAGTCCTTTAAAAAAAGCACCACTTATTTAATTGACTTGGCGTCTTCATAGTGGTTACGATATAAAACTATGACCCACATACTTCAAGGTTGAGCATGGTGATTGGCCTAGCCCTAGTTAAGGCCCACTTCAACAAAAAACTAACAGATAAGCGGACTAACAGAGAGACGGAGGCATGACTCGGTCACAGTATTTCGATTCATAATTCTCGGATCAATTCTAAGTGGAATGCACTCCCTTGAGTCCTAAATTTTATTGGCTATATAACTTTATGATTAGATGATGGAGAGTTTCCGGGTTTCAGACATACAGTAGAAGGGGGTGTAAGTTGTGAATACACACTTGTAGCCTAGATACCATGTCAGACATTGATGTACTGTATAAATTAATTGCATTATTCATATTTTTTTTAAATCATTAAAATGTAATCAATTCGGCATCCCTTATGTATTGTCCATTTGGTCATCTGGGCAGGATGTACAAGAAGGAAGAGGAAGGCTGGGATTTGGGTACAGTCCTGACCGGTTTATAGAGCAGGAATCGGGGCAGGTGACCCAAGAATGGTTATCTTCTATGTATCACACTCAGGGTTGGAAAAGTTACAGTGATAGATAAACGTTATCATAGATTACAAAGAACTGAAGCAAGGGGGTATGGCTGGTGTAAGCCATGGGGAATTGCTTTACTGTTGTGCAAAGGTTTTGCTCGTTTGATATATTATAGTTAAATAAATGTAGTTTTTACATTGATGTCATATACTGGTATAATTTGACAATTTCTGGCATCAGGGTTCCCCCAGAAATTTCATTTTCAACTTCCCTGACTTTTCCAGATTTTTAAATAAATTTCCCTGATCAGCGAGAAATTTGACATATGCCGATGTTATCCATTACTTTGTAAATCGTGTTAGGCATCGATTTTTGCAAAATACACTAATGTCAATTTTGAAAAATTAGCATGACAATTTTTTGAAAATTTTTAAAGTTTTGAAAATGTGTACTCTAAAAATGTTCAAAAATTTGTCAATTTGCCTCCTCAGAATCTGTTGAAAATTTTGCAAATTTGTCCTCAGAAACTGTTGAAAATTTTGCAAATTTATACTGAATTTTTTTAGAAAGTTTGCAAATGGGCTCTGAGCTAACCACATTATTAGAAGCATAAATTTTGGATTGTGACAACATCAATACGTTAAATTTCCCTGACTTTTTCAAAATAAATCTTTCTTTCCTGACATCTCCAGACATTTTCAAGTTCTCTGACTTTTCCAGGTTTGGTCTAACCAAAGTACAAAGCCTTGTACTTGTACTATGTTTTTTAAATATAAGAGAATGCCAGCAAAACTTCAAGTATGGCTCAATTGTTTAATTTAATTGTACTATTATTCACATATACACAGAAACCCCTCATAAATTGCAAGTGGTTCAACCTAAATTTTGAATTGCATTAGTGCTGACCCAAATATTAACACCTTTTTAAGAAATAATTTAGGTAAATCAATGCCAGACTAAAAACAGACTCATGTTTTTTTTACGCAGTAGCCACTTCCACCAGTTTCGATTAAAATTTGAGATTGCGCTTCGGTACGATCTCTAAAATATACAAATATTAGCTCTTGATGATGCCAGCATCCTTTTTTCTTCATTTTCTCCGTAATAAATCGTCAATCTGAAAAGTGAAAAAAAAAAACATTTCAGAAAAAAAAATGTATGCACGTTTCCCAATGTACCTGCACTTATGTCATAAGCTGAATTAAATGAGGTCAGCACTTTTGGAATTATGCTCTTTCCCAAAGCTCTAGTGGAATTTATTATTTCAACTTTTCTTGGAATATTCATTTTCCCGTTAGCGAAATTTTTACTCTCAATTTTAACTTAAAAAACTGAGCTGTCCGATTAAATAGGGCATTTCCGTATTGGCATCCTACCTGCGCTTTATACATATCTTTCACATCCTGCAAGTCTAATCTCAGTTCTTCCGCTTCCTCAATTTTTTCCCCATACATTTGAAGTAAAGCATTGTACTTCTGCCCCATATCCTGAAATCGATTTCAAAATTAGTCACACAAATTCAGTAAAACTATGAATAAGGTTTTCATAACCTGCATTTTGGCTTCCGTCATTTTATACAAATACCTGGAAATTGATTTCTTTTTCCTTCAACGAAGAAATTTCCATTTCTAATTCTTCAATTCTGGCATTTAGTTTTACGAGTTCCTCAGTCATCGATTCTTTCACCCTATCCAACTGAATGATATCGTTCTGTGAATAAAATTAAAAAGTATTCAGTTTAGATGAAAAGCACTAAAGGTAATACCTCAACACATGTAACATAAATTTAAATATCCAGCATATCATCTCAGATAGAATGGTGAATTTTATTTTTTTTCAAAATAAAGTTTCTATTACAGGGTTCCCCCAGAAATTTCATTTTTAATTTCCCTTACTTTTTCCCAGACCAAAGACAATGTCAAAATCGACATATGCAAATGTTCTCCACAATTTTGCAAAATTGACACAGGAAAATATTCGATAAAATTTTGAAAATTTGTCCTAAGGATAGGTTATAATCTTTGTAGCTTTGTCCTGGAAAAGGTTAAACATTTTTCAAATTTGTTTTCGAAAATTCTTGAAAATTTACAAATACATACTCGAAATAGTTGACAATTTTGCAAATTTGTACTGGAAAAGATTGGAAATCTTGGAAACTTATATTACGAAAATTTTCCAAATTTGTGCTTGGAAACTGTGGAACATATTGCAATATTGTACTCTAAAAACGTGGAAAATTGTGCACGTTTGTCTTCGGAAAAGATCGAAAATTCTGCACATTTGTCTTGGAAACTGTTGAAAATTTATCCTGGGAAGAAGTTAAAAACTTTGTAAATACGTCTTCAGAAAAGGTTGAAAATTTGTACTGGGAAAATTTTAATAATTTTGCAAATGGGCCCCAATTTAACCGCGTGAAGTATTAAATTTTGATTGTGACTTTTCCAGACATTTTTAAGTTCCCTGGCTTTTCCAGGTTTTCCAATTCTGGGGAAACCTTGTATTAGGATTTTCAATATCTAAATTTATAAAAAAAACATACTTGTAGTTGAGCAATATCGCCATCTCTTAGTTTTAGTTGAGACTGTAAACTGTCCAGAAGCGTGGACATGCTCCCAGCACGTAAGGTTTCATAAACATTCATTCTTGTAGTGGGCGTTGCCGGAAATATTATCCCACTTTCTTGGGTGTCCTCCTACCCCAGAAAAAGAAATGATGAGCAAATTTTAAAACACGATTTTCAGAAGCTTATTTTAGCTGTGTATTTAATTATTTACCGGATACCAGGATGACTGAAAATTATCACTGAATGAACCTCGCATGGAGATATTACTTCGGGACCCAGGTGAACTACCTCGACTGCCTTCCAAATTAGACGACTGTTTGGTTAACCTCAACTCCTATAAGAAGGGTATAATTATTTTTCATCGTCACAAGCTCAATAACAGTGAATTGCATTCCTTCTGTAATTTCAAATTACATTTTCTTTTAGCTGATCTTGCAGAAGGGCAGTTTTTCGTTTTTCTGCTTCCAATGCTGTCTTTTCAATTTCCAATTGGTGGTTGAGCATTTCCTTTTATAGTTATTTCCAAACATAAATGTTATACTTGATATTTGACAATGCCCTCAAAATTAAACGTAAAATCTGCTTACCTTTTCCCTTTGAAGTCCTGCCATATTTTCCTTAAAATTGCGTTTTAACGTATCCGACATGACACTTTCTCTGAAACAATCAGCAAATTATGCCAAAGTATAATATTTGCCGGATTCCAGATTTGAAGCAGTAGCATCAACAGGACATCAACCGTCACTCACTTTTCCTTGACTTCTTTTAGTAGTTGCAATTCTGTCGACGAAGCATCGAGCAGAGCCTGTAGGCGTGCCTTTTCCTGCCTCACTAAAGAATTTTTTGCCTCCAGTGATGCCACTTTTGCACCCAAATCGGCATATTTCTCTGCAATGGCTCTTTCTTTTTCAGTGGCATGTGCAAGTTGATTTTGTGCTTCAGCTACAGGAAATAAATACAAAAAGACAGACTCAAAACATAATTTGACACATTTAAATAACCTATTGTTCAGTTGATTTTACTTAATACTTGTGTTATAATTTTCTTAACCTTCTGATATAAACCCCAGCTAGGGGAGTTTCAAATGTTAGAGCTACAGAATCACATCAAGATATGTAATTTTTGTTGAATCCCCAGTTAGTGCATCAATGCAAAATCACCTACTTAATCTATCTGTTAAGTTTCGTTCCACCCTTTCCCATGAGCTGGTTTGGATGTTCAAAGTGGATTGCAAATTATCAATTTGTCTTAATAGGGGCTGTGTTGCTGCAATAGAAAGTGCAAGACCGTTTATACAATACATAATATGCAAGGGAAATTTCAACAATAAAAAGCAAAGCAAAATTCTACAAATACCTGCAGAAACATTTTGGTTCAACTCATCATTTCTACCCTCTGATTCCTGTAATCTCTGTAATAGAAGCAATGGTTTACATATATATATATATATATATATACACACATAAATGTGTCTTTGTATATACGAGGGGTTGTTTATTAAGTTTGCGCAATCTTTTTTAAAAAAACGGCTATATGTATTTCAATAAATTTTTTTGGAAAAATTCCTACATCATTCCTGAACATATTTCAACATTAAAAGATATGTTTCAAAAATTGTACGTCCTTAAAATTCGAAAGCAAAGATGAACTTTGAGGAGATGGCTCAGCAGCGGTCTGTAGTCCGTTTTTTTTTAACTTGTCAAGGCATTTCAGAAGGAGAAATTTATGAAATGTTTAAGGTCCAAGTAATGTCCAAACCGTTCGGTCTATGCGTGGATTGAGAAGTTCAGAAATGGACAGACAACTTTGAAAGATACTCGGAGAAGTGGACGGCTAGTAACTGCCCCAAATGCTGATTTGAAACTCCAACCGAGCGCGTTTTTTTGAGCAAGGCATTCACTCACTGCCGGAACGATTGGAAAAATGCATCTCCCAAAATGGAAATGTTTTTGAATAATAGATGACGTTTACATATACTTTTTTTTACCAAATTTCATTAGAATCCGTACACTTAGTTTTTTAAAAAATTGATTGCAGAAATTTAATGAACACTCCTTGTATATAATAATTAATAGGAGACAATAAATTGTTACTATACTTGTTGAAGATTGGAAATGTCCTGTCTAAGAGCATCCTCTCGTTGACCAGCTTGTTGCTCATTTCTGGATAAAGTTAACTGCAGGTCTTCAATTTGAAAAATGAGTCCATCTTGCTGAAGCCGTGATTCATGTTGCAGCTTTTCCAGTGTCATTCGCAATTCCTCTTTGGCCAATATCTCAGCACTCAGTGTAAGTGCCTGTAATAATCCAATATTACATCTCTTGATCACAAACATTCTAATTTGTCAATTAATAGACATTCCAGACCTTTTGATCATAATTCTTGATCAAAATGATCTTTGATCATACAGTAATTTGAATTTAACTAACCTGTGCTTTGCTGTCTTGTTCAGCATTCTTTCTGTGTAGCTCAGCAAGTTCCCTAAAAATATAAGCTAATTATTAAATGAGTTGTTCAATACAGAAGTTTATGAATTTTTTGAAACTAAACTAAATTACCATGAGTTCTAGTTATTTAAGTTTTAAGATTATCAAAAATTAAAATTAAATTAGAACTACATGAACGGTATTTCGTTATATGCCATTGTAAATTATTATGGATTTGTAAATAGTCTTTACTTATATGCACTTTCCATGGCGAATTTCATGCTCTTCTGCTTTTCCTGAGCATCTTCTAGATCACTCTATTAAATGGCAATTACAAGCAATTATGCTAAATACATTTAATTCACATTGGTTGACCTCAGATGTAGTGAAATACCTTCATTGCAGTTATTTCTTTTTCATTTTTCTGCATCGTGTTAGTTAATTGACGAATTAGTTCTGCAAAAATGAGAAGGATCATTACACAAATCAAAACTGCATCTTTATTTCGTGAATTTTTATTTATTAAATGCTCACCAATCTGATTTTTTTCCACCTCTTCCTTGGCATTTAGAGCTTTCCTGATTCTATCTAGCTCCCGACTTTGCTCTTCGATCTTCTCCCTTTTTATGAAATAAAATTGCCATACTCGTATCTCGGAACAACCACATTTGACATTCCTTAAAGGGTCATTTACCGTTGTTGTTTTATGTGATTTTCGTTGTCCTTTTCTTTGGCCCGCAGTTTTTTCACATTGTTTGAATATTGGAGCACTTTTTTGGATAAACTTTCACCTTTCAATATATATTGGAAAATGGATTAGCTAGATGGAGATTTCCAATGCAATAATTCCTGTTTTTCACAAAACAATTTATTCCTTTCTACGTTTGCATTATCTTGTATTATTTTTATTTGATTATATTTGATAATTTATTTTATAATAGGAAAACTATTTTGCAAAGCTGTTTGTATTCGGATGTTGCCCCATTATTATAAAATGAATATGAATACCGATGGCGGATGCATGTCCCTTTGATACAACGAGTAAAAGAAACTGGCAATTTCATGCATCTTAAATCGTTTTCAAAACTAAAATTTCAGCAGTTTAAAAAAATCAAATTTAGGTCTGTTACCTTCTTGCATTAATTCTGCTATTTGCGTATCTTTTTCATTTTTAATTTCTTCCACCTGTGCTGCACTGACTCTACAAAAGACATGTTTAATATTAAACAAACTGTAAGTTCAAAAATTTAAATACGTACATGCTAAAAAAAATACTATACTAACCTAGATGCAATTTCTATAGTTGCCTGTTGCAGGTCTCGTTTCAGCGCCTCTTTTTCCTACAATTAAAAAAAAAACGTTATGTTTGAAAGATTTCCCTATGGTGATATGTGCATCTCAGAACACTATATGTGGATTAACTATAAAATGGAAAAAGAAACCTAACCCTCAAAGCCAGCTGCATTTTCTTTTCGGTGTTTGATAACCTTTCAGTCAGTTCTTTAGTGAGTGAGCTTACATCTCGTGTATCTGCTGCATGTACCTCTTCTGCTTTTCGAAGTTGACTGAAATTCAAAGTATGCTAACGCTCAGCTGTTTTCCCCATATACTTTTATTACATATGCGCATTATTTTGCGAGTACCATACCTTTTTAGAGCACTATTTTTGTCTCTCAATTCTAAATTTTCGTGACTTAAGTCTAATACTTTAGCTTCACGAGCTTCCAAAACGTTAGTCATGTCAGAGACTTTCTGAAATGAACATGAAAATTTGATGAAAAATTACATAATATCATAATAAAGACACACACAAATATATACATCAATATATGAAAACACAACATAACATTATGCTTACCTTCATGAGAGCTTCTATCCGAGCTTGATCAGACTCCTCTGACGATGCTTCTGAAACATTTCTCTGGTGCTTGCCTTTTGTTAAGCATAGATTAGCATATTAAGCAACATTTCAAAATTAACCATGTCATAATCCATTCCACAGTTACTCGGTATAATGAACAAAATAAGCCTTCTATAAAAATAAGTTTTCAACATGTTTCTCATGCTTCCCTTGAAAATTTTTTCCTCTAAAGAAATTGTTTGAAAGGAAATTTTATTACAACAAGTTTTGTTTTAGGAATGAATACTTATAAAACTTACTAAGTAAAATTATTCAGTAAATGAAACACTTCGTAACTGTAGAAGGGCTCTTGTTACACACCAACTCACTTTTAGAAGGATCTATCGAAGTAAAGCTAAGATTAGACCGTACAGGAACATTTCTAAATTGAACTGGGTGGCAGTCTTTGGTACTCGATGTGTCAGACGCTGGGCTCTCAGAGCGCATGCTGCTGGGCACGTGGTATCTTGTCGAACCAGCACTAGAACCATGTTTATTCCTCCACACAGAACTAGGTTTGACGGGAGAAATACTCCCCCCTCGCTCACATCCACTTTCTCCCCCTATACTAGGCGATGAGATTATTTCTATGTCGGAGGAGGTTGTGGTCTCAATTTCGTCGCCCGACGTGTGTCCACTGTTTTGCTCAGATTCAGTGGTTTTGACAGGGTCAGACCGCTCAGCATTCGACGACGTAGACGAGGCAGTTGAATTGGGGGAATAAGCTCGGTTCGAAGAAATCATGGGCCTGCCTATGTTATTCACAGACTCGACCATGGCATCTTCTATCATAAAAGAAAGCAAAGAAGAATCTGTCGGAGATCCACCGTCTTTTTCATTACGCGGCTGCAAAATAACCGCTTTATTATTGATTTCCTCCAGGCTTAATTTTTCTAGATTTATGGTTTCATCTATCTGAAAATCTATGAGAGTTCCAACATTGGGGTTATTTTCTTCCGTGAGGGTTTCATCTAAATCACACTCATGGGGCATACTAGAGTTAGTTCCTCCTGAATTGGCCATGCATGGGATATTGTCCATGTTGTCAGTTATCACATCATGATGCAATGCCACTTGCTCACCATTTTCACCATTTCCATCACCAAGATCCCAACTCGAGCTCATGCCAATAGGCATGGCAGACTCTCCGGAATCAGAAAATACTTCAGGTGTCAAGGTGGTTGAAGAATGCCTAGAAGATAAAGTCTCTTTCTCTGATAGGGCACTAATAGTCCCCACGCTTTCGTCCAGCGTGCTGCTGCTCTCGCCTGTTGTGGAACTTGAACTTGCAGACATGAATGATAACAAGGAGGTCTTGAAGTCCTCTGCAGGAAGCACACTGCACTCTGATAGTCTCTCTTGCAATTCTTTATTATCAATTAAGGATCTGTTTTCCTCATTGGCAACTGACCCCACCGATTGGACTTCCCAAGCACCAGACCATGTCGATGTTGGATTTTCGCCAGTTTCTTCTTTGGAACTGTGCATCGTCTTTTCAGCTTCAATTTCATTTCGATTTTCCACACAAGTAGATAAAAGCTTGACAATATCTTTTGAAGGTTCTTGCATTGATGGGTGATCGCAAATTGGGTTCTCGGCACCTTGTAAAATATCAGCTTGTTCAATAGCTTCTTCATTATCACATCTTTCCAAAGCCAAGTTTGCTATGTGTTTTCCCACACTGTCATCAAATTCAACTTTTTTCAACGTTTTGCTTGATTTTTGATCATTGCTGACATCATCAGACCATGTGTCAGAGTCAATTGATTTGGCACTAATATTACCATCCATTTCACCTTGTTGTTGAATTTTGGTTTGTATTTGGTCCAACACCAGCTCAGCAGGATTTTGAAAGAATAACTTAGCTTCCTTGTACTCAGATTCAGTAGGGATAGTCACCTCTCTTGATATATTAGCTCCCAGTGAATAGGAAGTTGGTTGCTGCTTCACAGCCTCCAATATTTCTGGTACTGATTCAGAGGTGTGAATTGGTGTTTTTTTAGTTTCATTACTGGCACTTCTTTCATGATCCTTCTCTGCCTCTCCTAAGGAGATTGTACGAGAGCGCTCTTGATGATGGACCCTTTTTTGAGGCTGAGCTGCAATTGTTTCTGTTGACATTTTAGTGGACTGGTTTTGAAACGGGCGCCCACGCAACGACTCGTTCTGTGCACTTTCGGGATCGAAAAATGATCCTGTGAACGAACCCCATATGCTGCCTGCTTGTTTTTCTGTTTTCGAGTCCACTTTAGTTTCACTGGATTTGGGTGACTGTGTTTGTGCCCTAGGAGTGGAAGGACCACCTTCAACCAAGCCAAATGAGGCAAAGAAAGAATCTGCAGCATCTGAAGAAAAGCAGCATTTTAGATTACACGTTTGCATATGATAAGAACAACAGCCCCACTCTGGTTTAATTTAAAAAGTCCAGTCAAATAGCTTATAACATGCTTTGCTCGCACAAATCAACATACCATCAGACTTGGACGGCTGGTTGGGAACCTGGCTTGTTTTTTCTACTGCGACTGAACTGCTGTCCTGTATGTCCAGGGCCTTGTCAATGGTCTTCTGTGCCTGATTAAGAGCTGATTTCGCTAGGGTAGCAAATCCAGAAGTGTTGAACCAACTCATGGCCGGAAACTGTAAGAAAATGGTACATTTTCTCCTCAAATCTAGCATTTTAACTTTGTGGATTTTGTGCCAGCATCATCTGCCTGGGAATTTTGCTTACAAAGGGGGAATTCCACCCCCCTAGGGTGATCTTGGTTTAAACTGTCATCCGAAAGGGAATTTTGCACATCCTCAAAATTCTAGCCCACCCCGACCAGGGAGTGAACCCCACTGATCAAATTGGTAGCAGAAATGTCCAGCCTGAAGAAAAATATAGTTTGTTCGAGATTCCAAGGGTATGCTCTCTGGCAACGTTGTTGAGAAGTTTGAGGATATGCAAAATTCTCTAGATGGCGGCTCTTTCAGATGAGGGTTTTAAAGAAGTCCCGTCTAGATCCCGCTGGATCTCTACAAGTTAAAGATTACGCTTGTGGGGTGGAAGTTCCTCTTCGTAGGCAAAATTCCCAGGTAGGTGACGCTGGCACATCCCCTGACGTTGGTGTTTTGCCATTGCGATGTGCAGATCTAGCTAAACCAACGTTAAAAATACACAAAATAAACACATGAATTTAACTTAATCGGACAGAATTATACGCCCATTTTCATGCATTCAATTTACTATAGTAGGTTTTGATTGCAACAATTGACTAAATATAATGCTTATATCCTGCCATGGCGTTTGGTTCTCAGCTGTGAGGCCCTGTGTGCATGCATGATTAATAAAAACATGTAGGCTATTATCCTAAACATTACAGCTAGTACACGCATGCATTTTGTTTAACGTACGTGATATATCTGGTAGTATCATTAATGTTTGCATCAATTGTGACGTGTCCTAGTTTAATAATACACCCTCAACTGCAATAAACCTTGGATATGAGTGATCAAAAGGAAAAAATTTATTAGTATACAGCTACGAGTTGGATACACATAAAACGACATGCCCCTCAATGGTTACTAATCACCAGCACAAGACATTAAGCATAATTGATTGCCAAGTAATTATGGTTAATTGTTATTATAAAAATACGACAGGACATTTCCCGTTTTTATAAATTTTGAAAATAATTTTAAAATCGACCGTACCTTTGGGTGTGTAACGTTGCATACAGACGGCTAGGTTGGTGCTGCCACCTAGGAGCTATTCACTATAACATGTTTTCCCACTCAAATTTAAAATTTCCCAGAATGTCAAATTTCCAAGAGGAACACCCTGTCAATATACCAGAAAATTTCAAGAGAAAAGATATATGATTATAGTCATGCAGGCTAGCGACCTTCTGTTCAAGGCGAGTGCTGGTTCACTTGAAACCAGTTACAAAACAAAACATTGGAGCAATTACTCTGTGAAGCTTGTTCACATATGGCCAGGAGCCAGTGGAGGACCTGGGGCATGTGCTGTGAAAAGCCAAGGTGCTGGGCCTCCATTCAAACTCTGGGCGCCGATGGCCGAGTGATTTACGCTCTTGCCTCTCGATCCTAACTAATCAGGTTCGCTTCCTGGTCGATGTCGGTGCAATTTTGAGGATATGTGCAACATCCTCTTAAGTGGTGGCTCTTTCGGATGAGGTTTTAAACCGAGGTCCCGTGTAGGTCCAGTTTGATATCTGCACGTTAAAGATTCCTCTTTCGGGTGAAAGTCCCCCTACATAGGCAAAATTAATTCCCAGGTAATTGACGCTGGTACATCTCTTCGGGCACTCTGCGGGCGAGGCGGGAAAGCCTCAGTATGGGGCTTTTTGAGAGATTTACCTTGCCTTGCAACAAAAACCTTGGGGTGGGGATCTTGGAACGCAACTGTCGTGGCGGCCGAAGTTATCATTCTAACCCACTGAGGGAGCGCCGTGCTCGTACAGATGCGTTCTACTGGTCGTTCTTTCCACGCGCGATCCGGTATTGGAACGGATTACCGAAGGATAGCCCCAAACTGAGGGAAATCGAATTTACTGTCGATGTTGGGGTCCATCTTGTTTCGGATCACTAGTCCGTTTGATGGCACTGTGTGTGCTGACTGCGGGGTATCGAATTGAATTGAATTGAAACGACAATTTTGAAAATTAACAAAGAATTTTTTTTAATTTAAAAAAATTGCATTAAGTGTTGAAAATTGGTGCTCAAAAAAAGTGGGACATTTTTAAATTTTGACCTTGA
Source organism: Megaphyllum sjaelandicum (assembly GCA_034698745.1). Classification (NCBI taxonomy): domain Eukaryota; kingdom Metazoa; phylum Arthropoda; class Diplopoda; order Julida; family Julidae; genus Megaphyllum; species Megaphyllum sjaelandicum. Next base: position 3,369 of record JAQGBX010002133.1, on the reverse strand, counting down.
AAAACGTGGAAAATTTGTACTCGGAAAGCCTGAAAAACTTTTCAAATTTGCACTCAGAAAACGTGGAAAAATTTTCAAATTAATACTCCGAAAACGTGGAAAATTGTGTAAATTAACATAAAACTTTTGTTTTTAAATTTAAAAAAAAATTGCATGAACATTTTTTAAAATGGGAAAATTTTGTATTCTGAAAATGTGAAAAATTTATTCTCGGAAAAAGTGAAATTTTTTGCAATTTTGTCCTCCGAGAACCCAGAGAAATTTGAAATTTTGTACACGGAAAACTTGGACAATTTTTCTAATAACTCGGAAAAATTGTTAAATTTGGCTAATTTCTACTTGGGAAAACGTGGAAAATTGTATAAACCTGTACATGGAAAACGTGGACAATTTTGCAAATCTCTACTCCGTAGGAAATGTAGAAAATTTTTGCAAATTTCTAATCGGAAAATGGACCCTGAGCTAACCTTGTAGAAGTATTAATTTTGGATCGCCATAACTGCGTTGAATTTCCCAGACTTTATCAAAATAAACCATTCTTCCCTGACTTACTTTCCAGGTCATTTTCAAGTTTCCTGACTTTTCCAGGTCTGGGTTAACCCTGGCTAAGCTTTCTTCGTGTGCGCCCTCATTTAAAACGCATTCCGCATTTTTATCCCGCTCGGTGGCGCTAATGCACGCAGAGTGGTAAGCGCCTGCAATAAGCATTCAGCGTGTTCTCACCCTTTATGATACCGTACGGTGCCTAATAGTAAACCCCCCCCCAAATAGTGCTCCCATGGTGTACTATATTTGGCCTTCAGTGCCAAATAGTACACCCCCGGGTGCACTATTTTGGTTAAACTTTTCGTCCCAACTGGTGACCTTCTCCCCTTTTTTTGACTAGATTCTCCCCATGTCTAGGGAAAAAGCTCTGCAAATATGAAAAAAAACATGAAGCATTTTGATGTACGGTACCTTGGGGCATTCGTGTGACATCGCCACTTGCCCGCCATAAGGCAGGAAAGGCCTATACATTGTACAATATGTTAAGTTCAACTAATATTATTATATTATAGAGTATATTTTTTTGTGAATTATTTCGTTTTTTGTGAAATAAATTGTCAATTAAAAAAACCTCAGTGACAATTTTATCCAAATGTGTGAAAAAAGATTGATAGTGTATATTTTTTGTTGACAATTATTTCGTTTTTTTGTGGATTAAATTGTCAATTAAAAAAAACTCGAGGGACCATTTCATCCAAACAAACGATCAAGTTTCAATAAATTTAACCATTCTTAGTTATGCAATACCATAATTCAGTAAATAAAAATTGCAAAAGTTAAATTTTATATCTGCGAGTGTATTTTTAACATTTTCCAAATAGTGCACCCGGGTGTACTACTAAAATTTCAAATTATTTGTAGAAACACCCATTTTCCGAATAATACACCCGGGTGTTATAGTCGGCACCGTACGGTACTCTTCTCTCGAAATAGCGACATGTGATGATCCCTTTATACGGACAATATCTTTTAAACATACTCTTATACTTTATGATGAGCTTATAAATCTATAAATGTATTAATATTCAGTTGGAGCGTATAGAAATGTCAACTCAGCGGAAACTAAAGAGACCGAGACAAGTGTTGGCATTATTCATGTTTCATTTCGTTCTCAGTACTCTTCCCACGAATAGCAATTAGTGTCATCATATGCCGTGTATAAAGTTTGAATGGCACGTAGGAAACGTTGCTTTTTTCAACTTTAAATAATGCATTCATGCAGACTGGATGGATGCAGTTTTGTGCAACGTTTAATGAATCGATAATTCATTTATTCATTTATCAGTTCGTCATATAAAACAAACACTTGGCCGGCTTCTTCTTAATTCTAGATAAGACAGGGTTCCCCCAGAAATTTCATTTTCAACTTCCCTGACTTTTCCAGGTTTTAAAAAAAAATTTCCCTGACCTATGACAACGTGAAAAATTGACATATTTTCCAAAATTGATACTGGAAAATACTTTTTTTTTAAAAATTAACTAATGAAAATTTGGAAAATTAACATAGACATTTTTTTTAAATTTAAAAAAATTGCATGAAAATGTTTTTAAATGGGAAAATTTTGTTGCATTCGGAAAATGTTGAAAATTTGTGTTCCGCGAAAAAGTAGGAAATTTTGCAATTTTGAACTCGGAAAATGTGGGAAATTTGTACTCGGAAAAACCTATAGAGAATTTTGATAATTTGCACTCAGAAAACGTGGATAATTTTTCAAATTTGTACTCGGAAAAACGGGACAATTTTGAAAATTTGTCTCGGAAAAAGTGGAGAATTTTGAAAATTTGTACTCGTAAAACGTGGAAATTTGTATAGATGGAAATTTTGCAAATTTGTACTAGGAAAGAGTGGTGAATTTTGCAAATGTGTACTCATAAAACGTAGACAATTTTGCAAATTTGTACTCGGAAAAAGTGAAGGATTTTGCAAATTTGTACTCGGAAAACGTGGGAAATTTTGCAAATCTGTACTCGGAAAACGTGGGAAATTTTGCAAATTTGTACTCAGAATAGTGGAGAATTTGGAAAATTTGTACTCGAAAAAAATGGAGAATTTTAAAAATTTGTACTCATAAAACGTGGAAAATTGTGTAAATTTGTACATGGAAAACGTGGAAAATTTTGAAAATCTATACTCCGAAAATGTGGAAAAGTTTTGCAAATTTCAACTCTGAAAATAGGCCTGAGCTAACCTTGTAGAAGTATTAATTTTGAATCGCCATAACTGCGTTGAATTTCCCTGACTTTTTTTCAAAATAAACCATTCTTCCCTGACTTTTCCAAGTTTTCCAGGTCTGGGGGAACCGGCCTGTACGATGGTTTCGATACATATTATCGACTAAATAGGTCGCAAATGGGCCTCCTGATATTAACGAGTTGATTATCAACGGTGAATTATACCAAATTCCCGATCGAAATTTCATGATTCGAATCGAACTGCGTTATTAGTTCCGGTCTGATCATCATCCCCGGGCCGTGTATCGCGCGAGATGATACACATTATTCTATATTCATGAGGTCAATATTTGACCCACATATCAATCCGAGTGATCGAAGAGCACTTTTTCGCACTACTGCGTACAATCAGTTCGATCAAATTCAAATTCACTTTTCAATCCTTTCCTATATACAGTAGAACTCCAATTATCCGAACTCCGACTATCCGAATCGCTTTCAGAAAATAAATTTAAGGCAGAAACGTACATACATGTGCAATGTTCATGTACTGTGATTCGCATTGGCTGCCCAAAAACACCTTACTTTGACCGAGATGTTCAGCAAACAATGACTTTCATTTACAATGCACATGTACTAATGTACAACACT
>JAQGBX010002132.1:0-21569 GCA_034698745.1 Megaphyllum sjaelandicum | reverse complement strand
TCAACATCACGAACACGAGAGAGAAACGCGTCATAAATGACGTCACTCGGGCGCATGCTGGGGGTGGGAGTGGGTGCGAATCGCGCTGTTTCACTCCCCCTTAAGAACGGGGAAAATTGACTTGTTTTTCCAGCAACATATGCAGCTGCGAGAGGAACAAATTATGTTCCATCTACTTATTCGAGTAAATAAAATATAGAAGTAAATTCATTTCCGTAAACAACTCGCGTTAATCCGAACGACCCTCAACCCTTGCCAAAAATCCTTTTTTTTAATACGAAATTCGGTTGCGAGATGATGAGTTAATGCGATTTAATTCGGTAATCCAAATAATCCGAACAATTTGATAATCAGAGAACTAGTGGGAAATTAATTACCGTTGTTGGGATTATGAAGAGCCGTTTCTTTTCAACATAGGCAATAATAGTTAGCGTTTGACATTAAGTTCATCATTTTACTGTATTCTGTACAGTATACTTGTAGATTACGTATAGTTGTAATCTACGCGTAAATCCTATAAACGCCAAATAAATCGTCGGCAGCCACCCCATAAATCTTTGTTTTATAATCTAGACTTAAAATAAACTCCTCTGGATGGCTCGTTACGAAACGTTTATTGAAATAAATACGGATGCGGTGAAATGTTAACGAGGGAAAGACAACCATAAACAGCGCAGTAATGGCGAAGACATGGAAAAGAAACCAGGAGCGGTTGCACCAACATTCTCTTATTTCGCTACATTTTAATGATTCGGAATTGAATTTACATTATGTGCAAACCACGGTGATGGTGCGAGTATAGTCGGGTGATTTCCTTTGCAAGTTTCCCATGCGATGTATAGGCGGTATAGGAGCCAACAGAAGCAGAGTTAAAGCCCTAGAAAGAGGATGAGACGCTGCTCCGATTGTCATACATAATCTTCATTTCAAGAAAGAAAATTGTAGGCCTACTGTACTTCGGTTTCTGATTAAACAGTATCTAACATTTTCAGATCAAATTATTCTTGCAGTTGATACGTGCGCAATAGTGATGGCCCCTGTTTAGCCTACTATAGATGGACGCGTTGGCATCTACAGTGTACATGGATCATTCGGTCATTCAATGGCACAAACAATTTCATTCAAGGTCGGAAGAGAGAAAAGAGTTCAAAAGACGAACAACATTGAGACGTCATTGGTTACTGTCGATTAAAATTAACTCCATTTATACTGGATAGCCTGGTGCTTACATGTATGCTGTATTCACAATGAACGAATTGAAGACAATAACGGTCGTCACTCGACATGTGCAGATCAAATTGCCTAAAAATGCCATACGTACAATACGTCATTACTAATTTTTGGTTGTCAAAAACAAAATGGTCGAGAGCTCTACTTTGTCGTAAATAAATCCGAACCACTAAATAATACACGTGGGAAAATCGGTAACGTTTTCAAGATGACGCCAACGACCGTTTATGTCTTCAATTGCTTCATTGTGAACACAGCAATACAGTACAGCTACTAACGTTATTCGGCTGTATAAACATGTACTGTATATCTGATGTAATGACGCCATCGTTTTCCCCCTTGAAATAAGCTATAGTCATACTGATTCCTCCAAAAAAAAAAGGAGTCATGGCCCTTTCTAATCCAGTAGTTGTGCAGTAGATCTACATGTACGTGCATTGTTTGATCGAAGGAATTCCCTATAATCGCATTCAAAAATCACGTTTAAGTTTTTGATTGACGATGCAAAACTATATGCGATAAAAAGGTGGGATTTTTCGCGCCTTGCCTCGCGTGTTCGTTAGCAAATTCGCGACTGATTCACCAATCGTTCGCTTTTTCCCAGTATGCGCGTTAAACCGTTTCGGCCCGCCAGTCTGAAGGTCGAGCGAAAACGATCGTCCAAGGACAGAGGTCAAGAGGACGCCCTTGCACTCATCAACGAATCGCACAATGCAAATTGAAAAAAAAATACATGTACTGTATATACTGTATAAAGAATTAAAATAAAAACCAAATGAAAAATTAAAAGACTTTCGAAAAGCGCGTATACGAATTAGGCCAGAAGGAGATGCGCATTTCATACGAGTATCAACAGAATAGATTCGAAATCGAACGTGAATAGAACGAGGACGCTTTCTTCTATAGAACAGATTAACGTCATAGCGGAATGACGCTATTTTGGAAAAATCCCATACAGTCGGATCTCGGAAGTGAATACGCATCCCATCTATCGGCAATCCACCGTGTGCATGGTAGAAAAGCGAAAGAATAACGAGGAACTAATTAGGTTACGAAATGATGATGATTATCATTGCAATAACAATAACGAGTACTGATAATTAAAACAAATGAGAGAACTCAACCAAGCAATAAAATCGTATGCACAACTACTGCACCTGTACACAGTAGGCCTACTGCGTATTGCAAAAAAATGGTGTACATGTTTACATGATAAAACCTTTTTTCTCCACTTTTTAAAACGTGCATTTTTAACCACTTTTTTTTAGAATAAACTACGGTACATTGTACTGTATATATACTTAAAAACCTGTAAACAGTACAATTTGTTGGCACATTACCAATGAATACTGTACATTTTAATATACAGTATGTTGTTAGGAAATCCAGTAAGGCCCAATATTTCCCCGGTAGTTTTCCCCACCTCATTTGCATATAAAGCGCGCGCACAAAAGTGACCTCTGGGCAGTAATGATATCACCCGGCCTTCCTTCTATTCGGAGAATTAACAAAGGATTAAAATGTCAGTTGTGGTTGGGGGGTAAACACGCCACGCACGAATTTGCCAAATACACTTATTTAGTTTTGAAGAAAAAAAATAAAAAAATAAGCGGCGATTCCGCTCACCGAAGTTTTCCTCCCAAAAACCCAACCTTGCCCTCTGATCCGCCCAGATTCGGATCCGGGGCCTGCTAGGGCACCTTGAGCTTGCCGGTGCAAAGATAATGAAGCGCTGAACGGCCCGCTGAATTTACCTACAGTATTTGTAGCGTCCGTCATGCATGATACATGAGATTTGGTTGGGCCATCGTCCGCTTAGCTTAATCCTAATCATCGCGTGGAACGTGGCTGCTTTTTAATCGTCAATTACGCCAACCAGAGCTTGGTGCAACCCACCTCTGGTTACGCTACACATCTTCAACACCGATTGGTATATGGGAGGAAAAGTGATTTTTAAATAAATTCATTTTTTTTCTTCTATAAGTTAGCGAGGGCATATATTTCCTCCTTTCCAGAAAACATAGTTTGTTTTATAAAGGTCATTTGTAAGCAATAGATGCGGCGATATAAAAAGCCGTAAAAAGTGAAATTTAAAAAAAAATCGATAACAATGAACACATTCATCGCAAAAATAAATTTGGATGACGCCATTTATTCTTTTCAAATATACAGAGATTGATCCAATCTGCATTTTCATCGGCGACTAATTAATCAGAAAAAAAGAAACGCTAAATTGGCCAAGTCATCGCTCAACGCGATAAACTACACAGGCACATGTAGTTTAATAATGAACTTACGAAATCAATGATGTAGTTTTCTGCATGCTCTATCAACTCGAATAATTGTTCATTGTGCACTGCCTATGGTGCTGTCATCTATAACAACATGGTATACCGTAAATCCTAATAAAAGTGGCAGCAGTTACCTCATACACTGTATGTGATTTGCATGTTCTCAAACATATTTTTTGTTCAGTGCACGTGAAATCCGCCATTGTAGCTCGTGCTCTCTGAAGACTCGATCATCAGTCTTGACTCTCTTGATCACAAATATTCAGAAAGAAAGACGCACTCGTCCTTCGAAAGCATTTTATAATAAATGCTTTATTCCGATGTCAAATTTGAGGCTCGCATGCCAAAACAAATCTCCGAAACTTTGACAACCTAGCATAAACGATCATCCGGATCTTGACCTTAAAATGTCTTATCAAATTAATCACAGTTTTGATCAGCTTCGAGAAATGTGCAATGATTTGGTTCGATACACGAACATGGCACGTGGCAGCCCATTTTGATGCTCGTGTCTATTGGAGACGCTGTATGTTAGCAATTCCAAAATCGACACGCGTTGTTAAGACCTTCAGTGTCAGCCTCTTATTATAGCATACAGATAGATTTTTTTCCCCTTACCAGTGTCCGTTTTATTTTACGCCAACCTAATGTATAATGTATAATTATATCAAGTGGCTAATTATCGGTTTGCTCGATTTTGGCTAGTAATAAACAAATTCGCCCGATGAAGTACTTGGATGTAGTCTCAATTTTAACACCTCAGCAATTGCGGTGCATGCATGCAAATGAAGAAATTATTCGATCTGCATACAAACCTCTAACCTCTTGCAGTAGACAGGTGGAACAAGAGGGAACAATTGACCGCAGGGTGATAGAAGGCAGCTACCGCATGTTAATTGTTACATCAAATGCGAATGTGGTGACCAGAAACAAAAACGCCGCTCAAAACTGGTGCCTTTTTGAGTTATTGTCACCATAGGCTACTGTATGGGAACAATTGAAATTTTAAATCAAGCAGAAACTACACTATGCTGTGTATATATATACATTTTATCAGAATTCGCCACAATATACTGTTTTTCATCGACTGGTTAAGTGGGTTATAATAAAAATACAATATCTGTGTTTAATTATTATTCGAATTTGCACGCATGCATCAAAACTAATCCGCAAATTTAAAAATATTAATATTATTCCTTTTACTCCAACTATACTGCAATTACTCTCACTTTCGACTTTTAAGAACGGCTTATTTTGAATGTGTGAAGCACTTACAATTACAGATATACTGTAAGTAATATGCATATTATGAATGCAAAAAGTATAACATTATGCGATATATTTTCAAGCTCTTCTCGTGTTGCGTTAGATGTCCGTGTTTATAAGATTGGCCCCCTTCTGTATACCACGCCTAGTTGGGCAGTGACCACAATTTCGCAATATATGGGCAAATTACACGTCCACAAGATCGCCATCAAACACGAGTGGCTTTACACTAATTCCTGCAATTCAAATCGATGTAATAACGCGACCGTTATCTGATATTACAAACCTGCCATTATATCTCCATCATAAAATACTCGAAACTAAGGTCGAGCGCACTGCCATTGCGCCTCGCAGCAAAAAGCCTTCGTCTACCAGTAGCTCTTTCTGTTATTATACCCATACACGGATACCTTTATTATTATACGTGTATATATTTCTTAAAACCGCATTCGTCCTTGACCTCATAACCGCGCATTAATTGCATTAATTTCTACTATTACTTTTATCTTTGCTTCATGAAAAAAAAACCCACCGCAGTGCGAAGCAGGCCTAAATTTTGTCCTCACGCTCCGTTACTTTCTTCACATACACCGTACCTTAATTATAACTTTAATGAAATTCCAACGCTGTACGACCTTCCATCGCTTTCGTCCGTAGGTAAACCGCAATTTTTTGTGCGCCTTGTTTGTTCAGCAATCTCATTTTTTCTTTGATTTTTTAATTATTTTTTTTCCGTATACGCTCAAATATACATTACTCGGAATGTTAGGCTGCCATGACGTTCCATTTCTCGTTCCCGCCGCGAATCTCGCGAGATCACGCGTAGAATCAAGGCATCTTTGCGAACTTATACAGGGTGCGAACGAACAAAGCTAATCGTTCCCTTCCTTCTGTCTTCCTCGATCGTACGTAATGATCGTCATTATATAGCAATTGATTCTCGTCCGTGACTTCGTGACATTTCCTCTTCCATTTTCGTGCGGCGCATTTCCCACTTTTTTTTTTTTTTGAAGCGCTAATTATCCAAAACGGTCGCCCCTCCCCTCCTCATCTCACAGGCATTCCGTTCACACTCCCAGAATAATAAAAAATAAACGACGTGAATGATAAACAATTATCGGGAATGACACGGTTAAATCGTCTGGGCTAACCCAAATGATCAGCGCGAATCAAAAACCGGATGAAAAACGTGATTTTCGGAGCGCGGATTGACGTTCGAAATAGAATTCTACGAGTAGCTCTCGATTAAGCCTAAACGTCGTTAGTACCTGCATGCACAATTCTCTCGCTTACCTTTCCAGTTTTTTGGCAGCAACTTTCCTTAATCAGAAATTTATAAGGGCAAGGTCGATGTCTACTTTCGATAGATAAATCCGAACGCTTTATCGGAGACGCGAATCTGAGAAAACTAGCTATAAACAGAAATCCCGCAAATGTTCTAAATTCATAACCGGATACGAGGGCGACAATGACGCTCGGACAACGTGGCTTCCGGCACGTATATACTGTGCTTCCGGCCACCAGGATGTCATTTAATTCGTTTAATGGGCTTCGGGTCAGCGCCTTTCACCCCACCGAAATCTATAATAAGAGTCGTTAATTATTTTTAAGTATTCATGAAAAGGTTTTTCCCAAAACAGTGACAATATGTTACTTTAAAGTATAACGGTTACATTTAAATGAACAATAGGGAGATCTTACGAAAACAAGATCTCCCTATTTACACTTTCGAATATACGGTATAGGGTACATGTCCAAAACGTTTTCTACATCCATCCAACATTTCACGAATATACTTGAAATAACAATGTTTTCCAAATTTGCTAACATTCTTAGACTAACATCTAATTAACCCAAAGACTGACATTTTGGATTCGTCCAGGTCCCAGGTAATTTGCATAATGTCACTGTACGTGTAATTCCGATAAATTCTCTTCAAACCTACATGTACATGTACTGTATGTAGATGACCATAAATGTCAAAACACATTTCTCAATTCTTCGCATTTATCCAAATACCCTCAGCACTTCACACTCAATGTCAAAAGTGACTTACAGTAGGGGATCATCCATAAAGGACGTCCTGTATTTTTCAAGGTTTTTAGACCCTTTCCTCCCTGTCCAGTTAATATGTTTCCCTTCCCCCTCACCCACATGTCCCATCCAATTTTGAAAACAGCTTGTCGGTAACATAAGCAATTTTTAATGTTCGTTATAAATTTTTACATTGAAAGTATTACCATCAGTGAACCACAGACCTACAGAATATTAAAGGGAACAGCGAATTTCCCCTAACAAAATACCAAACCACCCATTTTAAAAATCCAAAATGAACTCTTCCTCCATACAGGGGCAGTAATGCATAATAGCTGATGCAGTCAATTATGCAATTATACAATTGATGCCATCAATTTATCATCTAAAGCACCTTGGAATCCCTCCCCCCCCCGTCCGCATTCGTCACATTTTCACTTACCCCCTCCCTCCCTCCCTTTGCCGGACGTCCTTTATGGATGGCCCCTTAGAACGTTTTAGTGGCGCATCATTCAAATACACTGTACATGTACTTAAGAGAGCAATGTGGAAGTTGGATCTTCGAATCATTTCAGACGCTTTGTAGAGAAAATACCAACAGGGGCAATACTGTACAATGTATGCTTTCACGAATGAATCAGAAATCAATAAACGGTAACAATTCCGATGGCACGGAAGCTAATTGACCTCGCCGTCATTCTGAACCGGCAACGATTGGTTCAAAACGGTTACAACAACACTTACCTATGACAATAAAAAAATACCCAAACAGCAAATTAATGCAATAGATCAGCTGCATTTAATCAAATATTATCAAATCGTCAAATGTAAATGTTAGCGGCAGGCGCGACAAGCATTTGACGATCGTTTACGACGACAACCGCGTTAGCACGAATGCATTTGAGCTTGGTTAGATCTGTATACAGTTAAGCACAGTGAGTGAAGTGAGCTAGTGCACCGGTGCCATCTGTGTTCTACACAAGTCTAAACTGCAATTCTCCTTCACTATAATACTAATTTCAATATACATGTATGTATAATATACAGTATACTGCATTTTTAATTTCAGATGCAGCTGCTTTGGTCATCCACGAAGAAGATGTCCACTGGTCATACGACCCCTACCACGGTATAGTGGAAATTCCTTTTTTGTACTTTCTTCACACTTAGTTGTTTTTTGGGATAACACATTCCCCTAGGATGAGGATGCTAGGGCCAGGACGCAAATACTTAAATGTCTTTTTTTGCATTTTGTTCATAGGTCCTTCCCATTGGTGCAAGATGGATCCTCACGGTCAATGCTGTGGACAAGAGCAATCGCCCATCGACATAGACGAGACGGAAGTGCAGCTCGAGTTCTACAAGCCCCTCATCTTCACCAATTATTCTCACACGCCCAAACAGATGAGCATCATGAACAACGGACACACGAGTACGTCTTAGACGCCAGCGCCACCTTTCGCTAAGGCGATCTTCCTACAATTTCACAATAATTCGAAATAGAAAGTAGCTTTCTACGCCGATTTTTAATTATTTCTTTACTTAAAATTTTACAAAATCAATATGATTATAAAAGCGAACAGATGGATTTACTGTAGTTGTTAAAAAAAAACTATCGACTGCGGACATTGCTTTTAGGGTCGCCCAATTAATGCATTAGTTCATATAACGCTAATCCGTCAATGTCAAAATTATTAACTTCGCCCTTGAAAAAGTCATTTTATTTCACGCACTATTTTTGAGTTATGAAACTGGACGGAAACATTGCATCTTTTGGCGAATTCCACTTGTCCAAAAAGAGTACACTCGGGTACTCCGAGTGTACAAATCTGTTCTCATTCCATTCCACTTGCCCATCGTGCATACTTCGTTGAAATCGATGCATCCTGCTGTCCACTTGTCCACTTGTCCTAACAGAGTGCACTGAGAGTACCCCGACTGCTCCGTCTCAAGAGCTAGTGTAGCCAGAGCATCCTTCATGGCGGATGAATGACGTCATGAGGACGCACGGCGCCAAAAATATATTGACTTCCTGCTGCACTGGCTAGCCAGTGCTCTGCCCTGGTGTTGACAAGTGGAATTCGCCATTTTTAAATCAAAAACTGTGACGTACATATACCCTTATATTAATCATAATCATCCCTATTTCTCAGTGTTTACCCGCTGGAGGGCGCTGTTGGCGTCGTCCTTCTTGTTATCCTCGCAATTTGGTAGCCAGCATTTTAGTTTTTTTTGCTACCTGGGCAGGTCAATGAAAAGAGATAAAACTATAATAAATGTTGGCTTTCTCGGCCCTCCCGCATTCCTTCCTTCGTGTTGCCACACTTTTTCAATACACTCAGCTGCACAGGCTTAACAAATACTCATTCGAAGGTGACGCTCCTGCGCCTAAGGTCGACCACCCGTGAATTTCATTGATTTCCAACCTTTTTTAAATAGACACGAAAGTAAATTACAGTTTACGATAATGAATGAACGCATGATCGATAATTAATTGAAATCAATGCCTTATGCCTATGGAAATCCTAGCGGAAAACAAGTTGCTGTAATCTCGTAGTACAGCATCGCGATGAAACTGCAGCATTTTCAAGGTTTTAAGAAACAAAATACGGTGGTTAAACTGCCATTTTGCTTTTCTTCAAATTTATTGCAGTATAATAATGCGTTAAATTGGAACAAAAACAAAATTTTTTTCGCTCATATTGAGTATGGAAAATTATTCAACACTAGCTTCGGTATAAACATCAACATGACAGTGAAATTACAGTAATGTATTTTCAAAAAAATATTCTGTATTTTTTAACAAAAGGTAGTCAATAATAAAACTGCCGTTTTTACTACAGGTGTATGACGTCAATTATACTAATTCCGCTACTGCAAACATCATTTACACTAATTTCTGTACGAAAACTAAGGCCGCATGCCTTTGAATTTGATTGCAGATTTGTTGCGCAGAAAAAAAGTGTTTAATTGTTATTTGAAAAGCGCGAGTTAAATGTTTGATGAAATTAAAATTTACGTTTTCGTTACCATTTTAAGTTGAACTGAAATTGGGTGAGGAAAGTTCTGCGCCAGGGGTCACTGGAGGAGGTCTGAAAGACTACTACGTCTTCAATTCGCTGCATTTCCACTGGGGCAAAGACAGCAAAAGTGGATCCGAGCACACATTCGCAGGGAAAAGATATCCTTTGGAGGTAAGACCGCCAGAGGATGATAACGTGACAAAAATATGACGTGTTTAAGTAAAATCGAAGCAGTTTCATATTAAACCCATAGGTCATACTTGATAAAAGTTTGAGTCGTCATTGCTCATTACAAATTTTTAAAATTCGCCAAAATTTCCCTTTCAAATGATAAAATATCACTCGAGCATCCCCTTAATTTAAAATTATTGCATGAATGAGATGTTGTGTTTTGGCAGTAACAAAGTTACACTCGCAGTCCCATTCTCTATATCCAAAGAAAGATAAGATAGGTTTACTCCTTTCCAACGGAGGACTCCAGAAGGAGCCAATGGGATGCTTTTCCATCCGATTTGCATATATTATGGCAAATTTCACTTGTCCAAAAAGAGTACACTCAGAGTACACGAGTACTCAAGTGTACACTCAAGTGAACCACAACACTAGTCTCATGTACTGTATAATACGGTACATACCAAAATCCACATTAGATGGCGCCACGAGTCTTTCATATACAATAACGTCAAGTTTCCTTTCCTCGACAGATGCATCTGGTCCACTTCAACAGCAAATACGGGACCAAAGAGAAAGCACAGATTAATCCCGACGGCCTGGCCGTGATTGGGGTCCTTTTTCACGTGAGTTGCCGCTAGGTGGCAGCAGTTGCGAGTAAATTGTCTCATCCAACTCAAATGATAACTTTTCATCTTTCTTCGTAGTTGGCAGAGAAGGACAACGAGGCAATGTGGGGCATTATCAAGGCACTGGACGATGTGCGCTACAACAACGACAGCAGCCCCATCCGGGAACCGTTCCCTCTGAGCACCCTGCTTCCGCCCAGGACGGACGACTTCTTCCGATACCAGGGGTCGCTCACTACGCCCCCTTGCAGCGAGGTGGTCACTTGGACTCTTCTGGACTCCACGGTGGCCATTTCTGACGCGCAGGTCAGTGCCGTTGTCATCATCAATATCATCATTATCAATCTCTTTGGTACCCGTGTGACTGGAGGGGCGCCGCACTAACCATTTCAACTTGTTTTCCCTGCAGTTGGGCAGGTTCCGCACCCTACGAATGCGCACCAAGTCGGACAACCATCGGGAAGCTGACCAATTGGTGGACAACTTCCGGCCGACGCAGAGTCTTCACGGACGCCGAATTCACGGTCGGAGCACACTGGCCAAAATCAGGGCCCTGACGCAAGGGGCCTCTTCGATCACCGGGAGCCCGGCCGTTTTGGCGCTGGGCCTAGCGACTGCTATGTTCGTGGTGGTTGGAGGACGATGGAAGAACTGCTAGGAATTATTATTTGATGATAATTACCGGCTTTAAGAACGCGATTCTCTCCCCTGTATTGCGATAGAGGTACTACTTACGAATGAGATTGTCTCGCGGCCGCCATTTTGTCTTTCGTCATGGAAATCCTTTGAAAATTTCTTTGAGAGCAGAAGCAGTTTTCAGTTTTGCACCTCGCGATTTGACCGAAAATTTCAACCAGCTTGCTTGCCTACTTTCATACTACTTGAAAATGGAATGAGAGAGTTTTAGAACGGAACGCGACTCGAAAAAAAAGAACGATTATGCAGCATTGCCAGACAGCACAGACAGTTTAGGCAAAAATTCCCTATCAATTATTGGCCTTTTATAACGAAGAAAAAAATTCTAAATTCTTTTTAAGTTGATAAGATTATAAACAAATCGTACGTATATAGACGGGTAACAGCAAACATTATATATGGGTCGAATGCTATTGTCTTCGTAAACTAAAACGGACTTAGGCTCGAATTAATAATTTCAAATTTGGCTTATCGTCTAAACCCAATTTCATGGCCGCAGGAAATAAATTTTTGGGGGCCAACCGCCAACATCCATCTGCCATTGTAATGTGAATGACAATGACAGGATATAAGGACAAAATAATGAATTTTTCATGATAAAGAGTGAGAAAATGTAAGGCTTTAAAAATTGAGAGTTAAAAGAGAATTAGAAATAGTTTTCCCGCCATCTTGGAATTATTTTTGGATTCTCGCGCACAATGTCACGATCATTCACGAATATTGATACAGTTTTGCCAATAATTCTTGAAAATTTGGTACTTATTAGAATAGGTAATTCTGACATAAGGGGTCACACCCTTTCTGCTTAAAATTACCTCTGGGGACACGTTTTCCTCCGTCTGGCAGGGCTGCATATAAAAAGCTAAAGGTCAAGCGCCACCTAGTAGGAATCTTCGTATCTGCTCAAAATGGCGGCCATAAGGAGGAAAAAAAACTAATCGAAACCAAAGAATTAATTATGAAAAGGCAAATATTACTAGGCTTAAGCTTCATTTAATGATATAAATCGGATTCCATTATATTAGGTAGAACCACGGGTATTCGTGCTACGTACAGCCCGCATGAACTGTGCCATGTCGTTTGTGTTTAACGCGGGCACTGGATACGACACTCGGAACATTGGATGCATAATAGCCGATACCTAATTTCGAGCGTTATTCATTCCGTATTATTTTCGTATGCAAAAGAGAAAAAAAACAAAACCAAAATGTACATATGCCTTATAAATTGTTCCGACTTGCGTAGTTAACAGTAAACTCCAATCGGATCGGGAAAATGAACGTTACGTTTAACGGCGGAGTGCGCAATTCTAGAATCTGAAAAAAACCCCTTCCATTAAAGCGAGGTTTTAACGGGCGTTGTTCGTTGTTGTTCCCTATTAAAACCGACTTTAAACGATGATTCACCTAATCTTCGAATGGCGCATTTCAGCCGTGACTGTAAATATCTATGCAAATTATGTTTCCTATGCCAACGTTAACTAAAATTGTTGTCTTCCATTCTAGTCAATAAAAAGTGACACCCGGGTTTGAATCCCGGAGGGAATCCGGTGTAGCCATTTACGCATCCTCCCACGCATTAAAAAAAAGAGTATATTTTAATAGAAAAATCACGTTTTATTGGCCATTTTTGTGGGATATTTCCGTTTAGAAATTCTTAAATCGTTCAACTACGTTAAGTCGAAAAACGTCAGAAGTGGGCAAAGAAGTAGACCAGAATGAATCTCAGTTTGATTTGAAAACTATGATAAAAATAATATTGACGAGGGTTGTACGATTTAACCGAAATGGTTGATTGGCAAACAGTAGCTAGGTATTTCCAATAAGCGGGGCAAAATTTGAACGGGATGCAAATTTCCGTTGCACTGAATTTTATTAATTCGCAGATAAGGGCCCAACATTTAGTGTAGTTTATATGGAGTTTAAAGTTAAGGGAATCGCGATGCCACTGACTAATATAATGATACCAAACAGCGATGTATTTCATTCGGCTTCATAGTTATTTAAGAAAAAAAAATGAATAAATATTATCATTTATTTGGCTTACTATAGTACGCGGTGGCGTAATGTTGCCATGGTTACCACCTGGATGCAGGAAACCAAGGCAACGAACAAAGATCTCATCACGCCTGCTGCCATCTAGCGGCGCCATTTGAAACCAAACAGTTTTATAGAATTCCGAAATAGCTTTTCATTTCCTTTACTGTTATAGGAAAACAATATCTCACTTTAAAGAGAAATCTAACGTTTAAAATTGTTAAATGTCCAAAATTCTTGCAGTTGGATAATTACTCAAAAAACTAAGCAAGAATTAATATCCATAACACGATACTGATGCCAATATAGTTGATTGTATAAAACTAAAAAATAAGTAGTCATCTAAATGTTTATTTTGCGAGGATAATTCTTGATCAAGCTTTTTGATCAGCCATTTTATTGCATCTAACTTAGGTGCAAAAAAGAAAAGTAGCAGTGTCTATACAGCAATTTAGCTCTTCAAACCAGTGGCTGGCCACACAATTATCAGTTTAATATAATTGACTATTACAAGAGTTGTTAAACAAAGCTTCTCATAATTATTGATGGTAGAGCGAATTTAATAAAGCTGCCAATGCCATCGGTTATGATTGCAACTGATGACTGCATAAAGTATAAAAACCACGATCAACGTTTTCAATTTCAGCTTTAAATGTGGACAAAATTTAATGGCCTACTGAATAAAATCCAAAAATGATGCTATTTCCCACAGATGATTTCATAATTACACACATGTGGCATGTTGGAAATTTATAAATTGGCATTAAAATACAAAAATAGGAAAATTGAAACCATTTCCATATTTTGAAATATTGAAAACAATTGCAATCCTAACCGACAATACAACCGCAATTCATGTCACATTCACCACCAGGGGCAGTCCCACCACTTTAACCCTGTACTTAATGCTAAAAAAGCGCTTCTGATCGTGTAATGTCCGCTCGAGCTTGCAGTTTTCTGTACATAACACTAATAAAGCAAAACGAGTATTATTGACTGCTTTGACTCACTCTGTTCCGGAAGGACAAGAATTATCTTTTAATCTCAATTTTAGAAGGAGACGAAAACCTGAATGCTGTCCACGGAAAGCCAAAATGACCAGCAGCCACGAGAGAAATATATTCAACGAGAAGAATTATTGCTCAATTTCCAGAACGATATAGTAGCGATGAGCGAAAACAAAAAAAACAAAAAAACTATAGGTTAAGCTTCCATAACGATAACTTCCATCAGATGGCGCCACTATATAATACTTCCATTTTCACCTTGAATCTTCAGATTGCATCACTGCACCGCATCTCCTGCCTCGCCTCACATTTTCTCTTCGAAACCAGGGGGTGGCGCTACGTTGGCGCCCTCTGGCCGAGTCTTGAACCCCGGTGGTAAGGTGGCGGCAAAAGTCTTCGCGAGTTCAGTCTCTTTGGACGAGTTCTGCACCTGCTGGAATCCCGGTGGCGGGCGCCGGCACCGTCCAGCGGTTTCGCCCAAGCCATTCACAGCGCTGTCAGCAAACGCCATGGTGGGTGGACCAGTCAGTACCATGAAGCGGGAAACTGGAATGCTCTCAGAAATGCTGCTCGTTTTGTCTGGGCACGCTTGGTGGCTCCCAGCCTTGGTAACAGGCGGCATTGGGTTAGAAGATGACGATGAAAGTACTGCTGACTTTTCAGTATCTGGAGCCTGAGTCCACCTTCGGTAATTCCTATAATTGTTATTCCGCTTCCTGTAAGCGTCCCGGTTCTCTGGTGCGCCATTGTCATCCTCCCGTGACAAGGTTTCGGCATAGTGACGACCTCGGGATCCACGATTGAAGCCCCTCCTGCGTGTTGACGACTCGGTCCGTGGCTGTGGTGGAGGCGACTCCTCGTCCCCCACTTGTTCTGCCCAGTCCATCTTTTTAGCTGTAGCGGAGCCCTGTTGTGGTACAGCTTTACCGTTTTCTGTAACATCAGAAGCATCCTCGTTTACAGAAGGCTTTCCACGTGGATGCTGATGCTCTTCACGTCGCCGTCCATCGCCTCGCTCCCGGTGGCCATAGTTGGGCCGCCTGTAACCATTGCCCGCATGATTGTAGGGGCCATCTGGCGATCGAAAATGTGATCCGTTTGAATGTCTGTGTTGGTTATGTTGCTGCTGTGTTTCTGTGGAATTTGGATGCTGTCCATTGTTTTGCTCATTTCTAGGCAAGGACGAATTGCTCTGTTCATGATGTCCCCTACCACCACGGTTGTTCCTGTATCTCCCTTGAGCACCATCCTCTGACCGCCTGTTCGCTCGGTAGCTTCCTCCTCGACCACGGTTTTGGTTCTGTCTGTCAGCTTGCCCTCCATTGGCCATTGGGGCGCTTCTGTCTGTCGGCTGGTTTTTCCTATTGTCCCTCTGCGGCTTTCGATCCGGTTGCTGTTCATCCCGTTCTTGGGCAACTGGTTTACGACCAGATCGCTGTGGGTCTTTTTTACTAGATTTATGATTGGTTGACTTTGTTTCCGTACGTACAAATGTATCAGACTGTCCATTGTCAATTTCGGTAGGTACCTGAATGCAAGAAATATTAAATTGCGCAAAATTATTAGAATATTCCAACTGAAGGAAGGAACAAAGTACAGTTATGAGAAAATTTTTAAAAGAACTGACTCAAGTTTTCAACCCTAACTCATAACACTACATGTCAGTAAATTTCGCTTGTTTTCAATGAAATTTTATTTAGCTTGCACTTGAGAAGGTTAAAAAAGAATCTTATCATGAGTAACTTTTGCATTTCACCCTTATTAAATAACTTTGAACAAAACGCCTTATATAATCATCAGTTCCACAGCTACTTCTACCACTTTGTGAAGTTAGAATTCTAGCAGCATTTGTTGTATGAAAATGTAAGAAAAATTCTGAGTCCTAGCATCCAAATGGCATAACAAAGACGACAAAAACCAATCGAAAAAACGTGCACGAGCAAAGGAGATAAAGCCACTATGGCATTTCCCAATATTCACTTTTTCTTGGCCCTATGTTACACTTACAGATGATATTTCCAGTAGAAATTTAATTTTCTCTGCTTCCACGTCGATGATACCTCCCTGAGATTTCTGCTTGTCAAAGAGTTCAGACATCTGCTGCTGTAGTTTGACAAGCTCAGAGTCCAACTTGAACGGTGTTGCCCCCTCCGACTGCATGGGGGGAGGTGCTTTCAGCATTTCCAAATCATATTTGATTGGCTCACGGCAAACGGGACAAAGGACCTAAATGTGTGAATTTGTTGAGCGTTGAGCGAGGAAAGAGGTAAACCACCAAAAAGGAGAAATTGACATCACATCATCAGCACAAAATGTAAGTGCATGCTTACCTTGATGTCTTCATTCTGAGCATGTGAGGTCAATGGATTTGAAGAAACCGGAATGTCCATCATACATTCAACATAGCGTGCTAGGCAGTGCGAATGAAAATAGTGATAGCAACCTGTCTTGGTGAATACATCGGCATCGTTAAAACCATACAAGCATATGGCACAGGAGCAACGAGGGGTGTTGCCCATGGTCAGGTGCTCCTTGGCAATCTACACAATTTAATTTAAAAAAGAAAACCATTGCTAAGCCTTTTTGTCTGGCTAAAACATCAAAACCTACCAAATATTCAACAAAAACCATTTACCTCAATTAGCTCATAGAGCATGGCATTGCCCTGACTCTCGCTAGCCTTCGTATGTAAGTCGGATTTAATTCTGAAATTCATAAAATGCGGAGTCTGCTTTTATATGCCCAGATATGCAGCACGCATGTAAATTACGCAATACTTTCCATACAAATTATAAAACAGAATGAACCCTATGCAGATTTTGTCAGCATGCATATATCACGTGAAAAAATTGATTAAAAGATCACGTGATATAGCCCCAAACGTAACTCTGAATAAAGTTCCTTCAAGAAATTGCCGAGCTCAAATATTAGTTGAATCGCCTCTTTTAACCATACATTCGGTGTACATGTACAAGGTTTCACAACAGAAAACTATGGGAATAGTGAACCAAAACTTTTAAGCCCAAAAGCAATACTTCACCTTTCAAAATCCTCATCAGATAATCCTCTTGGATTTCGAATAACAATCTCTGGAAGTTCATTTGGGTACTATATAAAGACAAGTTGGATAAAAAGCTAAAAAAGATATGATGAAAATATGGGCGATTGAATATATATATAGCACTGTCATACTTACATTTTGAGGTAAATTGATGATGAGGGTCAAACAAACGTATTGTTCTTGAGTATTTTCCGCCGTGGCAGGATGCAGATTAATGCTAATGCAAGTGGGAACATTTGTACTAGAAATATCAAAGAATTTTCATGATTACAAAGTTAATTTTGTAAAAAAATAAAATAATAAATAAAGTTATTGAACTTCTGAAAGGCCTTCTTGTCTAATTAGTTTGCTAGCAGACAAAGCATTCATCAGCAAGTGGCATATCCACAGATATGCAATTAAATATGCAACTTTAAAATGCCTTTTGTAAATACATATAAAAGGAAACTAACTACATAGCACTAACAAAGCTGCTCACCTCTCATCGTTAGTTACTTCTAACTCTCGGAAGTAAATCGATTTCAAAGCTTCCACCTCCTCGGTTAGTCCACTAAAAAAATTTAAAAAAATTCTTCAAAATATAATGCATCAACAAGAAGGAATTGCACATTCGTTTGTTGCATATGATGATTAAATCATCAAAGCAGTAGTCATGCATTCTTGCCTCCTCTGTAATCATCTTTTCGAAACCTATACTCTAAATCTTTCCATATTGTTAGAGTAAACTCTGTAGAACATAATACCAAATTACCAATACCGCAACGGCTCCGAAGGAAACCTAATGTTACATGCAGCAAGATGACATTACACTGAACTTTACAAGACATTGTCACCTTCTTGATATGTCCATTCATTAATAAGAAGTGTATGAGAAAGTATTTTTATAAAATACCCGTAAGAAATCCGAAATTCACTTCAAAATACTTTGCCACAAAATTTTAAAAAAAAATGTTTTGAATCTCAGAACTTCCGCTCGCCATTTTTCCATTCCAAACTGGATTTGGAACCGTGCCGCTATTCGCGTACGGGTTTCTTTCCAGGGTTTTTCAACCATTTTTCAATGAATATCAGACGTTATTAAGAAATCTCAAAACTTACTTCACTTCCATTGAGAATTAGAAGTTGAAATAGAGTCCAAATTTCCGAAAATCTAGCACTTCTGAATGATACCTTTAGCACAGACTACTAATAAGAACGAGCCATCTTCTTTATCCATGTAGCGGCCGCCACCTGACAGTTATTTCGAAATGCACTCGGTTAGAGATAACATTTATAAATTCTAGAAAGTGTAGAATTATATTTTTAATTTCATATCAAACGTAGTCACATACCTTATATAAAAATTTTAAAAAAATTATAAACTTTTTTGAATGGACCTAATTTTCTCATCTTTATTCTTACCAAGGTGCAAACTGAAATGTATGAAACTCCATGCTTGACACATCGAACAACGAAATTACGAAAATCGCTAAATTACGAGAAAAAAATATTTATGTAGATTAATTCTGTAACTAAATTGAAAACAGCCAGCGTTTATGAGCATTATCAAATTGCGCCTGCTATTTCAAGATAAACTTGTCGAACGATCCAAAAACGTTCTAAATGTACTTGCCGAACTAAACTACTTGTATGAGGCGCCAACACTCTCGGTATAACAAGCAGGAATAAGCCTACATTTTCTGTCCCAATATTTCGCGAAATTTCGAAGTTTCTGGCCAATATTTATTAACACGACGAAACCAACAACAAAATGAGCATCTTGGAGAAAATATCAGCTATTGAGTCCGAGGTAATTTTCACATCCATTTTGTTGAATTAATTTCCTACTACACGTGAATGGTATGCATGGCGTAGGCTAGTGTATTGTACTTTAGGCAAATCTCAATGTGCATTAATTCTTTAATTTTAACGCCATTGCGTATAGTTTCATTTGTCATTTTGATAAATTCCTGTAAGAATGTAGATTTATTGCTTATGTTGAAAAAAATACAAGATGTTGATTAAACAACAACAAAAACAACTGCAAATTAATTAAATTATAGCTGTAAATTTGAAATGAGCATTTAATTTATTTTCAGATGGCCAGGACGCAGCGAAACAAAGCTACGTCTGCCCACTTGGGGCTTCTCAAAGCTAGGTTGGCCAAATTGAGGCGAGAGTTAATCACCCCAAAGGGTGGAGCTGGTGGAGGGACCGGGGAAGGCTTTGATGTAGCAAAAACTGGAGATGCGAGAATAGGGTTTGTAGGTAACTCAAAAAATCATGCCGAACAAACGGCCAAAGAAATAAATGCTACCAATGATCAACATTAATGGTGCAAACGATATGCTAACTAATTAAACTTTTCAGGTTTTCCATCAGTGGGCAAATCGACATTGTTAAGTAATCTTGCTGGAGTGTATTCAGAAGTAGCTGCCTATGAGTTTACGACGCTTACAACTGTGCCAGGAGTCATAAAATATAAAGGAGCAAAAATACAGGTGAAGCGCATCACGTCTTCAAATGTATAACAGACCAAGCCTAAATTGCCAAAAATAGGATAATTAGATTACTACCGGAAAAGTGTTCATAGAATTTAAAAAATATCAAGTTTTGAAAAAGGATAATAATAACTATTCTTGCTTAGTATATTGCAAATGGTCAATAGATACAATATACTAATCTGCATTTTTTACCGGTATTTCAGCTGCTTGATTTACCTGGTATCATTGAGGGTGCTAAAGATGGCAAAGGTAGAGGCCGGCAGGTCATTGCTGTGGCTCGTACTTGCAGCTTGATTTTCATAGTCTTGGACGTGCTTAAGCCACTGCAACACAAGCGCATCATCGAGCATGAGCTGGAGGGTTTTGGATTGAGGCTTAACAAACAGCCGCCTAACATAGTTTTTCGAAGAAAAGATAAGGGAGGGGTCAACTTACAAACCATGGTATTGATCAAGAAGGAAGTTAAACCATATTTGCCCATTTTTTTAAAAAAACAAAACAAGTTTGATGAAAGCTTCACCACTTTGCTTAGGTGACTCAAACTGAACTTGATCTGGATACAGTGAAAAACATTCTGGCCGAATATAAAATTCACAACGCAGACATCACCCTACGGTACGACGCCACTTCAGACGACCTGATCGACGTCATCGAAGGAAATAGAGTTTATGTACCATGTATTTACATTTTAAACAAAATCGACCAGATATCAATTGAAGTTAGTAATGAAAACACTGTTAGTTGGGATATTGCAGAATTTAACAATCATTACTAATCAACAATTAAAAGGCATACTTTTTCTTGCGATACCTAGGAACTAGACGTCATCTACAAGGTGCCACACACTGTTCCCATCTCCGCCCATCACAAATGGAATTTTGACGATTTACTGGAGAAAATGTGGGACTACCTGAAACTTGTCCGAATGTAAGTCTTAATCAAAATGACTCTCTGACCAAAGTGGTGGTGCTTAATGTTCCTCTTTTCATTAGTTACACAAAACCGAAGGGTCAGCTACCAGATTATGAGTCTCCAGTAGTT
Source organism: Megaphyllum sjaelandicum (assembly GCA_034698745.1). NCBI lineage: Eukaryota > Metazoa > Arthropoda > Diplopoda > Julida > Julidae > Megaphyllum > Megaphyllum sjaelandicum. Next base: position 601 of record JAQGBX010002132.1, on the reverse strand, counting down.
CTGTCAAGTGACCGATTGACCATTGAAGACTTCTGTAACAAGCTGCATCGTACCATCATCAGAGAATTCAAATAGTACGTGATTTCAGAGGCTCGCCTCTCAATTTGATTGGAACCACCATTCACCCTTAATCTTCATTTTGCTAATGATTTTTATCCACATTCTTACGTTTCAGTGGTTTGGTTTGGGGCGCCTCTGTGAAGCACCAGCCTCAGAAAGTGGGAAAGGAACACGTCCTCAATGATGAAGATGTCGTGCAAATCGTGAAAAAAGTGTAAAATTGGACTATGGCTGTGAATAGTGAAAATAAATACTTTTGTATTAGATTATAGATTTCTCGCCTTGTGATGAATGCCACCACTACACCATAAGTTCAGAATAAAGATTTTGTGCTTCTCCAAACTGCCAGGACTGCCAGCTGTCCCTGGCAGTCAAAACATGACCGCCAGGGGACAGGCCCTGTCTTGCAATTTTTCTCGTAGAATTGACCCTTTGCCCAATCAGATCCTCTTGCGGATTTTTTAAAGGAACTATTGAAAGGCCTTTAGAAACGCTCTGGCCTCCAGCTCTGCATAGAACGGCGCTTTCAGCGCATAGATAA
>JAQGBX010002131.1:0-21574 GCA_034698745.1 Megaphyllum sjaelandicum | reverse complement strand
ATTTTCTTTACAGAGGACACTTGTAGGCTACAAAAAATTAGAACGTTAATTTTTTATTTTCATATAAACGTATAGTAGTTATAAATGAAGATAAGCGCAAGATGTGTGCGCGCAATTTTAGTTATATGAAATTTATACAGAATTTTGTTAACATTCATGAACCTCATATATGGCTGCTATTTAGAATAGCCACTCATTTTGGTAAACAACTCCAGCAATCTAACGAACATTCACTACCCCACCCGTAAACCTAATAACATCTACGCACCAATAATCATGCGAAAAGGGGCCGAGTCCCCTTGGCGCATTAACGTCTTCTTCTTGTACACGCGGAAAATTTTGCAATGTTGTCTTCGGAACATGCGGAAAATTTTGCAAATTTGTACTAGACTACAATGAATTTCCCTGACTTTTTCAAATGAAGTCATTCTTCCCTGACTTATCCAGACGATTTCGAGTTCCCTGACTTTTCCAGGTTTTTTTAAAAAAAAATTCCCTTACCAATTCCCAGTCATAAATTGACATGTCTACACAGTAAAATATTTTGCTAAATTTATTAATGACAAAAAACATTGAAGTAAAAAAAAAAGCATTTGCTTGACATTTGTTTTTTTTTCGAAATTTTTACCTAAAAGTTTTGCAAATTTCCTGTCAGAAAACGCGGAATATTTTGCAAATTTGTACTCGACTACGATGAACTTCCGTGACTTTTTGAAATGAAGTCATTCTTCCCTGACTTCTCCCTGAATTTTTCAGACATTTTCAAGTTCCCCGACTTTTCCAAGTCTGGGGGAACCCTGATTTAATACTCGGACCTTGACATTCCGATTGCTTCTTTACCAACTGTAATAGAATTGCATTTAAAGATCTCTTTCTCAACACGTGGTGGCCCTAAAAAGGGCCGTTGTGTTAAGGTAGGGGCTTGTTATATTTTAATACCTTTGTTTTCATACATTTTAATTACTTTTCTAACTTGTATTTCTATGTATTTACACGTGCATATATTATATTATGTTCTTAATTTGAATTTTGTATTTCCCTCCATTTTTGGCTAAAATTTCACTTTTCTATAAAACTTTCCATGACTCATGGAAGAGGGGGATTAAATTCAAAGATAAAAACTTAAAAGAACTTTCTAGATTTCAGGGGGGCAAAGGACCATCTTTTGCCATCTCTCTTAATGTCAACTTTAGACTTTGGTTCGGACATAGGAGGCACCACTGGTATCATCCAGAGGGCGCCACCATAGGAAAAGACCATATATATGGGAGGAAAAAATACAAGAAAATTCAGATTAGGTTGGAGAGCCAAATCTCGAACAACAAAAGGCCCTGTGGTGGAAAGCACTACCCTTTTGGAACTCCAGATTGCTCTCAAGACTAACAGTGACCCTGTGGCGGAAAGCACCGCTTGCTGTAAGTCTTAGAATTTTTTCTATGTTCTAGAATAGAAGTTATAACTTATACTTGGAAAATGCCTTGTGGTGGAAAGCACTACCTTTTTCTAAGTTAAGTTTAACTTATTGCTTTTAGCTAGGAGTGTTTGATTTGACTTAGATTTATTTTTGCTTCTGTTTTAATATGACTTAAGAATTATTTGCTTTAACTTTCAATTCGACTTAGATTTATTTTGCTTGTGTTTCGATTCGACTTAGTTTTATTTTGCTTGTGTTTTGGAATGACTTAGTTTTATTTTCTATAACTTTCAATTCAACTTAGAAATATTTGTGCTTGTGTTTTTATTCGACTTAGAATCATTTTGCTTTTCTATTTTTTGACTTGTAATAATCTTGCTTTATTCAATTTTGACTTAGAATTATGTTGCCTTTTTCGATTTTGTCTTAGAATTAATTTGCCTATCGGTTTGACATAGAAATATTTCCTCCAGTAGTAATTTTAACTTGGAATTAATTTTTGTTTAGGATGTGCATACGTTTATATTATATATTCGCTTTACCTTTATGTTGCATGCATATAACAATAGCATTTGAATGATGCGTGTATTTTCTTGATACATGTTAAGGTAATAAATGTTTGGTTATTGTTAAACAAACCGACTGTTCTGTCACAAGCCTTCATTGGCTTTTATCGGACCTTTAAAATTAGATTATTATTTGGGAATTAATTACCTTTATTAAGATAATCCCGAGAATAACAGTACTGTTCTTGCCCTCTCCTCTTTTCCATATTTATCAATGATGCCACCGACCTCTCCCTCTCCAAAAGCTACCTATACGCCGACGACAACACTCTTCTTCGGGCCATCTTCTCTCTCCTCGACTGCTAATCTCTGCAGAAAGACCTGGACTCTTTCCTGTCAAGGTGTGACACCTGGCATCTTGGCATTAATGTCACAAAGTCCACAGTCATGTCCATCTCCCACCAGCAACTGGATTACCAAATCTCCTTCCCCTGCTCCCACTAAGGAACCGTTCTACCCAGGGTCACTAACATCAAGTCCCTCGGAGTCCTCCTCGACAACCGCTGGTCGTGGCAACCCCATATTAGCCAGATTATGGCCAGAGCCTCCAGACTCCTGGGCTACACCCACCATGTCCTAAAAAAGCCAGTCCCTCCTGCCGCCTGATGGCCTACAAAGTGCTGGTTCGCCCATTACTTGAATATGCCAGTGCTGTTTGGGACCCCCATACCAAATCCCTCCAGGACCTATTAGAACGTCTACAGCGTCTAGCCGCTCGGCAAATCTCAGGCCGTTACTCCTGGGACACCTGTATGACCTCAACTCTTAACGATCTTCAACTTTCCCCCTCTCTGTTCGTAGGGAAAAACATAGGCTCCATCTTCTCTTCAGCATCTTTAACTCTCACACAATCCTTGAAAAAAGCCTTTTTCTCCCAGACCCCCACTTCTCCGGCCATCGCGATCATCCTCTCAAAATTCGCCTATACTCTCCTAACCACGATTTCTTTTAATTTTCTTTCTTCACTCGCACGATCCCACCCTGGAATAACCTCCCTTGCAAGGTTGTACTAGCCTCTTCCCTTGACTCTTTCAGATCTCGCCTTACCGCCATTCGCCCCCCACAGGTGTGCGACAATATCAAGCATGCGGGCAACCCACCTGTCTCTCTCCGAGACCCTCTAAATCACCATAAGGCTTTGGCGCGGTGATAAACACAAAACTAAACTAAACTAAATTGACCAATCGCCCAAATCACGGCCAGAGACTCCTTCTCCGTGGTTGAATAATTGGTTTGTGGCTTGGTGAAAAGTTTCGAAGCGTATTCGATGACGTGGTATGGTTGTTCGTCTCCTTAGACTAATACCGCACCCATCGCTTCGTGACTCGCGTCAGTGAACAACCTGAAACTCTTGGAGAAATCAGGTTGTTTCAGTATAGGAGCTTGACACAATCAATCCTTAAGCAGATTGAATGCAAATTGACAATCCTGATCAAAGGTGAAAGTGGCATCCTTTTTTAGCAGTTTGAACAGGTGAGCTGCTACTTGGGCCAAGTTAGGTATAAACTTAGCGAACCACCTGCATGAGGAGACGAATGACTTCACCTCTTTAGCATGTTTAGGGTATGGTAGATGGAGAATGGCTTCCACTTTCTAAACATTAGGACTGATACCCTCCTGGGAGATATGATGTCCCAAATAATTCACGTTGTCGTTAAAGAAATGACATTTCTTTCGTTTTGGTGAAAACTTGTATTGGAATATTACTGTAAATCCTTTTTCCATATCCTGCAGATGTTACGAGCAGATCGCCTTGGTACGTCTTGTTCTGCACACCTGGAAGATGTGACATCATCTCATCGACAACCCTCTGGCAATGGGCAGCCGAATTCCGGGCGCCCATTAGCATGCGAGTGTAGCTTAGCGTACCTTGCGGCGTGTTTGTCGAGAAGTATTTTTGACAGTCCGCTGCAATGGGGATTTGCCAATAACAATTGGTCAAATCCATTGTAGACATGTACTTGGCTCCCTGTAATTCCGCAAGCATACTATCTATCCTAGGTAGCGGATACGAGTCAGGAATGGTGACTCGATTGAGTGCGCGAAAATCTGTTACTAACCGCATGTCATCCGGACCATCCCGTTTCGCCACCAACATAGAAGTAGTTGCCCATTTCGAATTAGTAGGAATCAGGTATTTTTTTGAAATCAAAGTTGAGATTTTCTCAGCTATCTGCTGTTTCCTTCTTGGTGAAAAATTGTATAACTTCACAGCTTGTGGCTTGGCATCCGAAATGATCGTAATCACTTGCGGTTGCACTTGTGCAGTATGCAACGATTCCACGAACACCTGCACGTGGAATTGTATCTCACGTGGAAGATAGGCACTACCTCACCTTGTTTATTGATGAATGTCCATTCATCAGTTGCATAATCCATGCGGACTCTGGCCAGCTACATGAAATCGCTGCCTAAAATAATCTTATTTGTTTTGATCGTTGATATTAACAACATAGACAGATGAAATGTGCAATTTTCTAGTACTATGGGCACAAATGCATGAAAAATCTCTACCTTTTGTACTCTCTGGTCAGCCATCTGGATAAACCTGGAGCTTTGGTGCATCTCGTATTTCAATTTGCATAGATGTTCATACATCTTGAGACCGACAAGCGTGGTGTTTGACCCGCTGTCCAGCAGCACCTGAACTTGTAAGTCGGCTACGGTACACTTTATAACCATCAGATCTTTCCCCATTGTCTCCTGGATTAATTCCAGATTATTAGTCACTATAGGTTTGTCCTTAGAAGTTGACTTACCAGTTGGATTCTGGTTTTTGGGCTTTGTTTTGTTGGCTATTTTCCAACACTCGTTCGTACAATCCGTAGTTTTGTATCCCAAATATCCGCAAACGAAACAATATTTAACCTTTTCTCCGTTTTGTTTAGTTTTCGGTGGATTGTTTTTTGAGAACTTAACTTTCTTGTCAGGAGTCGAAGTTTTAGAGGGAGTGAATTCCTTCTTTTTGTGAATTTCTGTGTTGCCCGTAGCGACTGGAGCCTTCGGCGCTGCTGGAGGTGGAGTCGGACGTCCAGTAGGCTCCTTTTTGTGAGTGAGAATTTTGTGCTTTTCTCTGATTTTCTCCCTATCTCCCAACCCTTGACCGGAGTCTATTTTTGGCCACTCCCCTGATGTTATAAGACGCTTTTCAATAACTCATGCCTTTTTAGTAAGTTCTTCGAGGGATCGAATGGTATCAGCATCAAAATGGTTTTGCAAGAGAGGATGAATGCCCCCAAATACTAGCGTGACCATTTGTTTTTGATCCAGTAAATTATTAAACAGGTTGAAGGTAAGCGAGACCTGAGCAATATAGTCTCGTACCGGCTGTTCAAATCTTTGGCCGACCTTATTAATTTGTGGCCAAAGTGTTGAATCTGTCATATTGGTACTGTACATATCCGACATTGCCTCCACAGCTTCCTCCCAATTTTTTATGAAAGGATGCTGAGCATGCCACCATTCGAGGGCACTTCTCTTTAACAGGAAAATTAATGACGAGAAGATATCTTCTTCCTTAATTTTGAATAATTTAGAAATACCTTTAACCGTGGCTATCCACACTTTGAATTCTTCCGATTTTCCGGTAAAAGGAGATATCGGTTTAAAGACACGTATCTTCTTGTGAGGTGATTCATTTTTGTGCGGTCCTGTGTCATCAGCTTCCGCACTTCCAATTCCTGAGACTAATTTACTGAGGTCATTTAAGGGATTTCCTGTCGTGGACGTTCCATGATAGGTCCTTGAACGCGGACCTTCAGTGGGAATGCCATGATATTGTTAAGAACCTCCACCAGTGGACGTCTTTGGGGACGACTGATTAATCACTGGGTCTATGGGAGTTGGTAAAGAGCGACCCGGTGTACTGGGTGTGCTCCCTGCATGTGGCAAATTGGGATTTGAAGTTTTCTGAGGAGTACCAGGACCACTACTATGCCCATTTGAGGACCCCCCCTGCTTCTGTTTCCCATGCATCTCATCATGCAAGTCAATCACCTGATTTTGTAATGAAATTATCCATTGCAGGTGATTCTCGTATGCTGCTTGGTAAGTTGCTATCGATGCAGTTTCAGTGTTAATCTGCATTGGTGCGGCAGCATCGGCTAGCAATTTGGTTGGTGGGGGTAATACATGGATTACCCTCACCATCTCCTTCTCTTGAGGTATCTCTTCCTGAGAAGTTGCCTCAGGTACGCTTTGTGTACCTGAAATGCTCGGATTTGGGTTATTAGGCGAGTTAACGTCCATTTTTGTTTCTTTCTAGGTTAACTGCTTTGATAAACTTTGGAGCTTTTATATCTAAAAATTTCTGAATGTTAGCGTGGCCGTAATTCTTTTTCAGATTTGCCACCTTCTTCTTAGCTGGTTTGTTTGAAAAACCTTTCATAAATTGACATTGACTTCTTAAATGTTAAGCAATTTCAGAATACTATTGTGGATTGTAAATGGAGTTTCCAGTTGCGAGATATCAATTGGGGAATCGTGTTTTTGGCGTTTTGAACTTTGGTTACTCGTGAAGATTTCGATTTCCTCTTTCAGCAAGGTTGATTAGGCTTTGATGATGGTATTATGTGGTAAATCGTTTAATTTGAAATTTTTCCTAGGCCCAGAATGTTAGGCGCCAGTTGAGAGGTTGATTATTAGCCTAGTCAACACACGATGTTTCAGCTAATAATCAAGATGCTGTCCTATTCATGCATAGGCTTTCGGACAGTTCTCTTGAGGGTGATAAACGTGCAAAACAGTACTTATCTAGATTCTTCTATCACGGCTTCTGTAGGTCTAACTTGTTTAGTATGGCAGGAGCTGGGGTGAATGCAAATGATTTCATCAATTGCAATACTCGGATGAAGAATATTTATGACAAAGTAAACTGGTTTACATTTGATGACAACTTTTATATATTTTATGATTTTAGTTTAGTACAAAATGCAAAGCTTTTACAGTCACTGAGAACAAAAGTTCTTTATTCATACAAAAGTAGCAAATGATGTGAATAAAGAGCCAGAGGTGAGTTGCACACTCTGAAGCTGCTGAATAAAAAAGTGCATGCATGGTCCTGACTTGCTGGGGTTTTTATACTCCTTAAGAAGTGCCATGTGTTATTTAATTAGGGTTTCATGCAGTTGTGCAACTGCAGAACCCCTTTAGCATGTGTGTCTGTAGCATTGCTAAGAATGCTACGTAGTGTGACGTCCGGAACCTCCCTTCCTTCCCCCCTTGTTTTTTCATCATTTTGAACCCTCCTGTGCCGCTCCACCTAGTGGCTCGAGGCACAAACAAAACGTTTTCCATTCATTGCCTTATTTGGATTCAGTCAGAGTTGAGATCCAGAATTGTAAACACGCGTCTTTTGGAGTGGTAAGAATTTTGCTCGTAAGAGAAGATTTTTTGAGTTGATTTTTTTCCCTTTTTATTTTCCCCTTTTTCCTTTTGTTACCTTTTGATAATACACTCCCCTCGAGTGTTTGAAATTGCTTCCTAATTTGTACAAGGATCTGAAATTTATTTGTTCTTTTATGTTCCCTTTGGTTCAACATGTCTGAACTTGTTCGCTCTTTTCCCTTTGTCCCTGGGCGGTCATCAGACTAAGAAGATTTTTTGGTCTTCCTAAATAAACCGCCAAAGGTTGAGGCCTGCCCTTATTCCTAATTATCCCCTACCCTCTTATTAATTCACAGAGCTTGTGAATTAATTTGTTGAAGTCGAAATTGTGACTTTTTACGAAACAAGTTTGTCATGTGTGCTGAAGGGATTTTCCCGCCAAGATGGAGGGACCCTTTGTTCTTGTTATCTGAGACATGAATATCGAAAGATTGAGAAGATAATCCGATCGTAAGCCATTTGTGAGATCCAAGTGCCGTAAATTCCACTTTTTATTTCACGCTATTTCGTTGTAGTTATAACTTTTGAATATTTCCGTTCAGAAAGTTCTCAAATAAAGAGAAAATTGTGATATTGTTCATTTACCAGCATGTATGTGTCATGTCATTGCACCCTTCTTAAACAATGTCTATTGTAGCAGTAATTCAGGGCACCGTGATGACTTACTTTACATTGCGAATCCCTTCTAACCCAGATCAATCCGCCCTTCGCACTACCACGGAAGTCGTCACACTACCATCTTTTAAGCTAATCATCCTGCAAGACGACATTCTAATTATTTCAGATCAGCCTATCACCACCCAGGATCTGATAACTGCCTCTGCATATCTGGAAGATGTTCACGCTAGAGTTTAAAATTCATCCTTCCCTCCCTTCTCCCAACCTTACACCTCCGAGGAAGATCCCGTTCCTCATAGTAGCATGCTATCTTGCATGCTATGGCAGTGCTGTAGTCAATTCCTTGAGGGGACAGCTAATTGGCACTGTCATTTTACATGTTTCTTTACAGGACATTCGTCATTCCAGTCATTTCTAGTATTGCCAAACCATGTTGTAAGTATTAGGTGACATGCATTTTGAGCATCCCTACAGGATGTCAGAATGCATCTGGATTTTTGGTCAGTTGCACATGTTGTGCAACCTTTTAACCCTTTGAAACTAATTTTGACCGTCTTAAACCCCCCAAATTTAAAATTAGAAACCGAAATTGTAAATTTAGATGAGGTACGGTGAAAAGGAAGTTTAAAGTATAGACACCCTTGAACAATAATGAGAGGTGCAGTGGTTGGCATACCGAGAAGACAGACTGAATGACGTACGAGAAAATGAATTTTCGAATGTGAGCAATGCATTTTATATAAAAGGAATCTACCGATGCATAGGCTAATAGGAGCGGCATCCTACATGATAGAATAACAGACGTGTGACGAGTAATATGCACCGTCAAAAAAAGTATAAATGAATACACAGTATTCATTCAGTATTGCGTGCCTCCCAACAAGTGGTAGGAGCACGAACTTTGTGAGGCGTCACAGTAGCAACTTCGTCTATGCTGAACTTGGGGTACCAAAGTAAATTTAGAACAAAATTCAGAAATGAAAATTATCACCAGAGTAACACAAACGAAATTTCGGATTCCAAATCTGGGCAAAAGAAACAAGACCACCCAAGGGAAGCAGAGACGGCGTTGCAAATTGTAGACGGCAAAGTGGGGCATAACAAGAATACGAAAAATGCAAGAGCAAGAATCATTATGCGATGGACTCTATGAAAACAATAAAATAGATAAAACGCCTCGAAAATAATATTGCACGAGACGTAACGAAAATATTGGCATATACAAAGTAAACGTGGCCCGGGGACAACGTCGTCAATTGGTTAAGCCATTTGGTTCCAAATTTACGAGGAGTTTCGTTCGGAATATAAAAAGAGAGATAACCACGTTAGGATGATAAAACAAGTGATCAGATATCGCGAGTGTGATAACCTTATCCGTTATGTGATACTGACAACCAGACTTGACGTCGCTGTCCAAGGACCTAATAAGTGGTAGTATGGCCATGCAATAATTTCGAACGATATGTGAGGTAAAAACTACCAGAACGTGACAACAAACTTCATAATAAAGACGTGCATATATGAGAAATGCCCCATGCACATGATCCCACCAAAATGTTTCACAGGAGCGATCAGCTGATGTGTCTAATTTAGATTGGTGGAAGTGATTGTTCCAAAGTTCTAATTGAGTCTAAAGTAATGACATAAACATAGCAAAATTTCGAAAGTTTTTGATAAATTTTTTTTACAATATTTCGAACGTAGGTGTCTGCATAGCAATTTAAAAACGTAAAAGGTACACAGCACCCAGCTGATCGCTTACCTGGGGATGGTAAATTATTAAAGGGAAGTATAGTTAGCACTGAATGTTCCAAGGATTCGTCGCCGATACGGCTGACCTGCTGGAACTGGACAGTGGACGATCGTTGTGTCGACGTCTCCAGAAACTGCTGGGCTTGGGCATGACTCATAACCCTCCATTTGGCAAGGTGGTGATGGAATGGCAGGTGAACGTATGGCAGGAGATCCTTACGTCCCAGATGTGGTGGACGTCTCGATTCTTCTCCGGTCTTTTCGTCATTGGCCGACCCCTGGTAAGATGAATTGTCGTCGGACTCGTCGGAAGCGACGTCCGAATGAAGATAGCCCGGCGACAATTCATCTGGCTCAGTGGCAGTGCTCATATATAAAGGCACATCCTGCACACCAGCCAGATCAGAACGTGTAGATTGCTGAATTCACATATGAGAACACAGCGTCGTTGGCAAACGCTCCGATGGGATGACAGGAATTGTCACCGAATCATACGATCCCGGCACGATCATTGGTGAAAGTGGGGATGACAATACCTTGGACCATAATCGCGTGTCGATGGTGGTTGTAGGCGCCCCATCTTGATGAATAATCGCGGCAGTCCAGTCCCCAGATCCTGTGTCGAGTATGGGCACTGTTGACGCCGTCGAAATTGCACCCAACGATTATGTGTCGACCGTGTGTGTCAAGGTGGACGTCCCAGTCGTCCCAGTCACGGCGGCCTGTGGGGAGCGATGTACGACATAATACACCCCCAAATTCCCATTTACCTGGGCGAAATCCTCCAGAAAATCGCGGCTCGTCGCCGCGCGAGCGGACGAGGCAAGGGTTCCATTGTTCCCATCGAGAGTGAAACGTGCGTCATCTGATACGGCGTTGTCCGCTCGCGCGACCACGTGCTCACCTGGATTAACGTCGGCTGCCGTGTCTGACAGCGCAGGTGAGGTGGCGCGCATATCTGGCAGCGCTGGGAACAGGATGTTGTTTGTAAAGTTGGAGTCAGCTGACTTCACACTGTCTTCACTCATAAGATGAAAAACTTCTTGTTCAGGTAAATTCTGATATTGATTTGGATTAACGGCGATCTCAGCAGTTGGATAATGTTGCCAGTTTGCTTCCGCCGCCCTGGAAATAATATGTGTGGCCGCCCAGTCGATCATATTAGGATGAAACGTGGTCGGCGGGTTAGGCCTAACCTGTTGCTGTAGTTTTAGGATTATTCGTACAGGTGACTGTGATGCCAGTAACGTTACGGTAAGCTTGATAGGGCGGAATAAATCCCCCATTAATCGCACGATTGTACTATTCTGCATGAAAAGGACATCTCATAGCATGTTGAAATGCCCCTGGGTTGGCATGATGGCAATAGGTGACATTGGTGTTGTCCCATCTCTGGTAGTTGCCCATCGCACCCATGCCATCCAAGTAGCCCTGGACATTATAGACAGGTGTTGGATAGTGCAGAAAATTTGGCCTAAAATCAGGAACCCGCACACGATTTCCGAATTGATGGTAGGGATGGAAGCGATCCATGACAAATTTCTTAGATACAAGAGTCACTAAAGTCTCAATGAAAGTTAGGAGAGAAAATGGCATTTCTTTCAAGTTTTCTTTATAGACCCCTGATTTCTCTTTATTGTCCTGAGATCCTGTGCTGGACACTGTCTCATGACCTGGTTTATTGGCTGTCACACTACTGTGACAAATCTAGGCGTGCAAAAAGATCAAAGAAGTGACCACAGAAGCTCTGGGTTGCTCCTTTGAGCACGGCCAAGTGTTGATAAGTTTGCTTATTCTGATATTAAATTTCGGGAAGTCCAGTGCATTAAAAGGACATAAAACAACTGAATGACCCATCTGTGACTGAAGGGTCCTCTGATGTTGATCTGTGTCAACCCTTCGGACCTCGCACGTGCGAAGTCGTAAAGTGTAACACAGAAGCACGTGCACATGGCGTCATCCCAATTGTATCCCAGCCAGATACGTGGCAATAAGGACACGGTCCACTTCAAACGACCCTCCCTGAAAAATTCTAGGAAAAAGAGGGTCCTCAAATAGGGGAATTAATTGGTCTGGGAACTGATAGCGATGACACAGTTTGGTTGCTCAAGTCAACTTAGCAGGGGCTGTTTTAAAAGGATTTAATAATGTGGGGGACTTCTCATTTAATTCTGTTAATTCCTGGAAGTGTAATAATGCAAGTTTTTGTGCTATGCAAATTTGGGCTTTGATATGAAAAATATGTTGTTGACGTAAATAGAGCATGGCAGCTCTAACAAATTTGGCAAAAACTCTGTGGGAATACTGATTGATGATTTTCATTATCTCAATTCTCATGTTAGACATGTGCAAATGATAAATAAATCTACTAGGCCTAACAATCGATCTGCCCCGTGAAGTTTTTATTTCAGATGGACTATTCTGACATATAGGTAGATCACCATTTGTTTTATTCTCATTTTGTGTTGCTTTTACCCGTGAAGGTCGAATAGAAGGTATTTCTACGCGAACTGAACCTTTGGAACAGCCCTGTGAACAGGAACGCACAGAAATTTTGATATTTCCCTTGATAGATAGGTATACTCCTTTCCAACGAAGGGCTCCAGAATAAGCCGATGGATGCTTATTCATCCGAGTCTATGCTGAGGGTGTGGTCAACCCGGCAGTACTATGCAGCGTAGACCACAACACCAGCCTTGCCTTAACAGTGCGAACGTTGGCAAGAAAATCCTCTGGCTTCCCTGTATCCAGGCCAAGCAAGGTAGGTGTGTCCAGATTGGTCCAGAGGTCTGGCGGAGGCCCCAAAGCTTTACACTCCCTCAAGACATGCTCAAGGTTCTCCACTGGACCCTGGCACAAGGGACAGGCTTCACCATGGTTGCCCCAGTATTTAGTTCTGGCATTAGTCTGTAGGGAGCCTGCCCTGGCATTAAAAAGGAGGTCGCTGCCTTTGCTGTTGTCGCAGATATGCTCCTTCATTATCCTTTGTTTTCTTTTGTATAAAACCAGAGTTGACTTTTTATCCATAGACTCCTGCCACAGCTTTGTCTCCTTATTCTTGACTGCCTGACTTACCTTTGAATCCCATATCTTCAGAGTATGCATGTTGCAGGATTAACGGGTTAATGGCGAGGTCAGTTATCACACCTCACACATGAGGGTGCTAGGTGTTTTCGGCGACGGAAGCGCCAATGGAGTGTCCATACTTGTATTTTCGTATACTCTTATACTGTATGCCCATCAGCGATGCCATATTATAAATTTTGCTGGTCAACACGTTGCAATACTTAAAATTGGTTAATGTCAGTTAACAACCATTGGTTAAAAAAGATGCAACGGCTTGGGGGATTTTTTAAACCAATTAGTGTTGATTTTAACTACATGACTTCAAGACTGCCAAAGTGCCATTTGTAAAGCTTCACTCCGAGTACCTCAATTGACCCTTTCACTAATCGGCTCCTCTCGTGGATTTCTGAGGAAATAGCCTTACATTTTTTACGCCGCTCTGGATCTCGACCCTGCATAGATAAGTTGCACATGACGTAGCTATGTAAGTTTAGGCCTGTCATGATAGATGAATAGAATTAGGCCTTAGAGTAATAGAAATCATCCAATCATGTACATGTAATTATAACTAATAGCGCAATTATACCTATAATAAATTACCTTGATTTTTCGTTTAATTCTTCTCTTTTTTTTCTAAATGTTTTAAGCTAAGTACAAGTTATAATTCATTAATTACGCCAGTACAATAGGCCGTCGTAAGAAGGCCTAATCCAATAATGATGTACAGCTTTCACGAGCAGACGGCACATGCTGGCTACGTCATGTGCCACTTATCTATGCACTGAAAGCGCCGTTCTATGCAAGCTAGGCTGGGGCACAGTGGCTGGGGGCCAGAGCGATTGGATTGGATCATTGTAGCTTATGGCGAATTTCACTTGTCCAAAAAGAGTACACTCGGAGCACCCGAGTGTACACTCGGGTACTCTTTTTGGACAAATGAAATTCGCTATTAGTCCTTTGAGATGGACCCCCCGTTAGGGGGCGCCACCAACTTAACGGAACTCATTCCCCACTTCAATACCTCAATACTACCTCAATACCTCCTCAAAACCTCAATAATACCTCATTACCTCCTCAATACCTCAATACTACCTCATTACCTCCTCATTACCTCAATACTACCTCATTACTTCCTCATACCTCCTCAATACCTCAGTACTACCTCATTACCTCTTCATTACCACCTCAATACTACCTCATTACCTCCTTAGTACCTCTTCATTACCTCCTCAATACCTCCTCAATATTTCAATCCGATAGGAAGGGATAGGACGGGATGGGAAAGGAAGGTTTTAAGCGGCGTAAAAATGTAAGGCTAGTTCCTCAGAAATCCGCGAGAGGAGCTGATTATAGTGAAAGAGTCAAATGATCGTTATGTCAAATTGGACGAATGAATTTCAGCGTCATAAGTAATGATGAGTGGACAGATTTGTTCGATAAATGATATTCTATGCCCAATTGGATTTTAACTTTTTAATTGATACCATTTACCTGTCTAATTAAGGCCCTCCTCCACCAAGAGCGTGGCGAGCGAAGTCTAGTAGGTTATCACCACAATATGGTTATCACGCTACGCTTTTGGTGGATATCAGCTCATTCGTGGCACACGTGATGGGAAATACGGGTTCCCCCAATAATTTCATTTTAAACTTCTCTGACATTTCCCTGACTTTTCCAGGTTTTAAAAAAGTGCCCTGATAATGTCATCCAACGATTTTACAAAATCGACAATTTTTAAAATTCTAATAGAAAAATTAAAATATATTTCGTATACTGCGCTGCGCTGTGCAGCTAGCTTTACGCGATTGCCCCTCGATCGAGATCGGTGAGAATTTTGAGGATGTGCAAAATTCTCTGGAGGCAAGTTCCGATGAGAGTTTAAACCAGTATGGTAACTACGCCCACGGTTACTTGGCCATACCTACACTGCGTCGCACAGGAATAATGAACGAGTGAAAAGTCGTTCATGAGTTACTCACTTCTACCTCACTGAACTAGTTCCAACCAGATCATTTAAGTGAATTAGAGTCAGCTGTCGTTCACTTACTCATTTGAGTTAACTAGTTTTTTTGCGTGCGGTGTGGCACGCTTTTACTCGTTCTCGTCGTTTCAACATCAAAGTTGCCGACACGGAGGTACCCTACTGGTCTTTTCGTATACTGTACATGTACTGTGGTTTAAACCGAGGTCCTGTACAGATCCTATTTGCACTCTGCAAGTTAAAGATCCCTCTTGGGGGTGGAAGTCCCCCTTCGTAGGCAAAATATTAAGGGAGGTGACGCTGGCACATTCCATGACGTTGGTGTTTAGCCTCGTAGCCGAAAAAGGCCAACGTTAAAAATGCACAAACGAACAAATCTGTCCGAACCACACCGTGGTCCGAACTAAAGAAAGTGAGTGACAGCAAGTACCCGTACAGTATACATGTATGTATGCACAGCTGCATTACATGTATACGTTTATTTAGCCGGTTCTACAGCTGTAATGATGCATTCTGATCATCAGTCCATA
Source organism: Megaphyllum sjaelandicum (assembly GCA_034698745.1). Classification (NCBI taxonomy): domain Eukaryota; kingdom Metazoa; phylum Arthropoda; class Diplopoda; order Julida; family Julidae; genus Megaphyllum; species Megaphyllum sjaelandicum. The sequence continues at coordinate 6,262 of JAQGBX010002131.1, read as the reverse complement.
ACGGTTATCACATTTTGATCGAAAAATCTTAGACATGAGGTATCCTGTATTGGGCTTTCAGATCTACAGTAAGTGGAAGTTCTTTGACGTATACAGTACTGCATCTCAGTAGCCTATACGAGTTGATTGTATGTCATGCTTTGTATCAACAAAGAGTTTTTATTTCATTTTATTTTAATTGGACATGCCGTGGCAGGAATCTAGGTGAACCGTGCTTGTTAACCTTAACCTTCTCAGACATTTCATTGCTTGTTCTCCCCAAAGCTAATCGCTCTAAAGTTGCATTTAGAATTTGTTCGCATCGTTGCACTACAAGTCGCGTGGTTTAATTGTATCAGTGGCACAGCATCGGAAAATATTTAAGGAAACAATTCCGCGGTAAAATCAACATTCTCGGAATTCTAAGTTATGAAGAGATACGGTATTAATGCGCAACATCAAGGGCATAATGACTGCGCTGGTCATGCAATTTGGAAAAACGTTCTAACGAAAATTCATTTTAGCAACCTGAAGGGGTAAGTGCCATGTTCCATACTGTAACTTATCTTTACAATGAAATCAAGTCATAAAGTCCCGTACAATTGATCGCAGAATTTAGTTGTGGGGAGGGTAAAACGTAAGAATTTTTAAATAATTCTCAGTATAAACAAACAATCGAATTACATGTATCGTTATATTGTAAACTCAAATCAATGAATTATGCGTTTGATTATAATTTGGTTATACGTGTACGTGTGTTAATTCCATTTTGAAACATATACAGTATTTGTTTATTTAACGACGACTGTGGCCAGTTATGGTCAAGGATAAGGCGAAGATAATAATGCTGAACAGGGTAGGATTGAGTGTTGGATGGCCAATTAATAGAGAGTTCAGACTGTAGTTGCGTGGAAGATACGGATCATCAGAGAAATAACAGTTCTGTCATTTTCAAACTGTTACATTGCAATAGAATAGCGATACAATTCAGGCAATTGGTTTTAGGAATTCTACAGTAGAAAACAAGAACAACAAGGATTTGCTCTCCGATTGTTGAATGAAATTTCCTTTGTCATACATGTACTGTGCAATTGTTCTACATGTGCATTGTAATATTAATTTCTTCTCTCAGGACAGGAAAAATGCACGCAACACCAATCGACCTCCTCTTGACTTTGGACAGGCATTGTAGGTAGTCTCGGAGGCTTTGGTCAGTCTTATCTCATATTCTTATGGTGACCCCGGATGACCGATTTATGTTTACCTCACCCGTTTAATTGGTTTAAACTCTGGTTTCATGGTCAATTTATGCCAGTGGAAAGATGAGTTTGATAATTGAAAGCCTGTCTTTACATGTAAATGAAGTACATGTATATAGTCAACAAAGTTGTCTAATACCGGCGGCGTAGCTTAACTAGTTCACCGGTTTAATACCTGTACATGTACAGTACAGGTATTTTAAAAAATTTCCAGATGAAATATGTCAAGTGGTCGAAAAACTACATGTATTTACGAGCAATCTTTGTTACGATTGCGAATGAATACTTGTTATGTACTGGAGTAGCCTACTGTATGTAAAATAACTAGAGCAAAAATTTCTTTCTAAATAATTTTTTTTCTTTGAAATACTAGTATTTAAATGTCTCAATGCAGAACTAGTAAAAAAACGCATGGCAATTTTTTCGTTAAAAATAATTAAACTGGTAAACCCAATTTTTAACCGCAATGTGGTTACTCAGACAGATGCTTTACGGATCACTTGATAAAATCCTCACACTAATTAAATGTACATGTACGTAACTTAAAAAATTCAAGCTTGTTTATTTTAAACCAATGAATTCACGACCAATAAATTCGCATATATACTGTATTCACGATAGGCGAAAGTGTGAGTTTTGGTCATCCGTAAAGCGTCTGAGCTGCTGTTTGAGTACCCCTATTATTGTTTGGAGTGCGAGATTAAACTTTTCCACAACCAACATTTTTTTCTAAACAACAGTCTCGCCCTTAATGTTTACTTTTTTAATCTCTCAACCACAAGATCGATGAATGGAAACAATCCATAGTATTGTCCGGATTTTGTCACATGTTTTAGTTGTACTCATCCCGCTTTTCTTTGTTTCACCGCATAACCCGATAGTTCTATGAATCTGGGCTTATTCGTGGCGCCGCGTCTAGTTAATTGTCGAAGCCACGACCTGATACCAGTTTTTCGGGTTTCTTATCGATTTCGAATTAATTTCCCGATAACACGCTCTATTGCGCCATAGGACCAGTTTAATCCAAGTTTGGTGTCGTGCGCATCTCAGGTCGTAATCCACGTTGTTTTTTTATTTAGTAACGAGTGCAGTTTTTCAAAATCTTCAGACAGCTAGGAATCATGTTCTTGCCGGTCAACTTTGCGCTCTTTCCTCTCTCTTTTGAAACTTGAGGCACGTGTGCATAAATGTAGAAATCTCGATTATTCTCACTGACCTTTGCATTAAATTCGTCGAAATTGACTTCATCGCGCTCTGGCTCTAGCCTAACCTTTCAATTTCTGCCAGAGGATTTTCCTATCTTGTTTTCCGTTCCCCGTAAATAAGCATTTGACCTCTCGAAAACATCCACTATGCCTAATCTCACAACCTACTTTGTTAACGAGTCTCAAGATCCAAAGGTGGTTTCCGAACAAACTCCGCTGTTGTAAGTACAGTACATGTAAACACGATTTCAAATGTTAGCTGCTTGATCAAATAACGTCGCTTTTGTGGAGCTTCAGCACGGCCATGGTATAGTAATCATTGTTACTAATTGTCTCCCTTTGTGTGCTTGACTGGTGTCTGTAGCTACTGTTGCTTTTTCACTGCCATTTGTGTGCGTAGCAGTTGCTGTAGTTCATCTGTATCGCAAAAAAATATCACGAGTCAAGGGATGTGCATGCATTCAAAATTAAATTTCGACACTGACGGAAGTTGTCTAGAAACTGTGAATTTATGCGTCATTATACATGTATATGAAAGTCGTACTTTATTCCCGTCATTGCGAAATTGCTGCCAGAATAAGTGTATGGATCGAGTGACGGACTGTAGATTGTACAACTGTAACTAAAAATCATCAAACACTTAACTTTCGCTTATATACTGTTCATATATACAGTTAATTTTTAAACACGTTTAATTTCGTAAAATGTATTTCATAAATATCGAGCAAGGTGGCTTAGTGCGCATTAATTCAAAAAGGATGTCCGAAAAATTTGCCCAAAATTGGACTCCCCCTCCTACCCCCGTCCACATTGTCTGGTCAATCAGGACCCACCGCTCTCTCCTCCCCCCCTTCCATTCGGACGAACGAAACTTTAAATGCATTCGGAAAATTTTGCAAATTTGTACTCGAATAACGTAAATTTTTTAGTCTGTAAAGGTTGAGAATTTTGCCAATTTGTGCTCAGAATCTGTTGGAAATTTTGCAAAATTCTCTTCCGAAACTGTTGAAAATTTTACAAATCTGTACTCGAAAATAGTTGAAATTGTTCCAGATTTGTCCTTTGGAAAATGTTAAAATTTGTCCTTTGGAAAATGTTGAAAATTTGTCCTCAGGAAAACACGGAAAAACTAGTAAAGTTCTCCTCGGAAAAGGTTGAAATTTTTGCAAGTTTATGCTCGAGAAAAATGAAAGTTTTGCAAATTTGTACTGGGTAAATACGAAAGTTAGCAAATGGACCCTGAGCTTTTAAGTTCTTAAATTTTTCAAGGTTTTCCAAAACTGGAGGTAGGCCTACCCTATTTACCGACTTTTGCAATTTATAACTCACCTATGCCATATTGCGCTCAGTTTCCCTTTTACTTTCGGAACCGATTTTATTTGGCATTCGGCCCTGTCCACATTGTGTCCGTGTCTCATCCTAAACCGGACTCAAGGAGACTCCGGCAGCAGATCTGATATTAATCGTGCTCTCGGTTTTGTACGGGCAGCGCATAGCCACTCATCTGCACAACACTTCCCATTTACCCGGACTTGGAACCGGCAACACTAGTGAACTAGATCACTATAGCTTTGCTGAGGAAGAACCTTACCTAATCAAGGAGGAAACCTGGAAATAGGAAAGGAAAACGGGCATGGCCGGTTTAATGTTGGGGCTATCCCAGCTTTCTCCTGTTATCCCTGTTGCGCACAAATCAACATGTAGAATTTTTTTTGAAATGATCCACTAGCTCTGATACCCAAAAGCAATATGCTAAATACCTGGCCTTGAGCTTAACGAACTGTTGGTGGTTGTGTGCCTGTCAGAACTATAAAAACTCGTTAAATATCTATTAGAATTTCAATTAAAATTTTATTAATCGTAGAAAGTTGAAAGTGATGTTTTTTTCCTGTTGTCTTTTGCATGGAATGTTTTAGTGTACAGTACATTAATTGTTGAATGCCGACGATCGAAGTGCGTAATGCTAATGAAACCTCCCCCTGGAAAAACGCACAAGAAGGTATTCGGGGTTTGCAATGACACAATAGCTTACTCAAATATTAATCTTAATGTGATACAGACATTTCACCCATTCTGTATTGCAGCTTGATATGATTATAGCAGACAATATTATAGCAGATAAGCCTTTAACAAAATAATGCTATAGAAATTTAGACTTTGTGGTGGTACAAGTGGTCCTGTACCTGTGCCAAGATAATACGCCTTATACAGTATTTAAGCAATTGGAAGTTGCTCCTATCAGTTATTATCATCTGGACAAATTTATGTGACTTGAATATATTCTTTGTTAACTGGAGCCTACATGTATGACGTGCATGCCAGCTATTAATGATCTTACAACTTGATAAACGAGCGTTAATTAAAATTTAAGAAAGGTATTCGCCGGAATACACAATAGAAAGTAACATTAGAATATCGAGAATGTATTGGTCAGTACTAGGAAGTTAGATTTATTCAGTTGAAATCCTGTTTCACGAGCAGTTTATTGTCATTTCACAACATCCACGATAGCCTTCAGAGATGAGCTACCAAAAATTCCGAGCAGTCGTTCAGGGTCTTATGCCGTGTGCTTTGATTCTTTATCATTATTTCTTCTTTATTTGCTGCTTGATAAGCTGTCTGATGATTAGTTTAACACCGTGAGATATCCTTCCTGAATCTGGATTTCGTTGTTTTCAGAAGCCGCAGTTTTAATGAAGGAACGGCAATCTTAAAGTATTCCGAGGATTCCAAGGACAGCCAAATTCAGTTGTGTTCTCATGGAAAAGATTACAATGCCTGTTGTGGAAGGACCAATGAAAACATGGTTGCAGTTGGAATGGATGCAGAGTAAGAGTTTATAACGGGTTAACCTAAACAGCTTGTGCTTTTTTTAAATTATTCGAAAAGTAACGTAATATTTTACATATCCTAATAGTCTTCAAAAAGAATCGTATCCAGGCCACTGTCATAGAAATGGTCACCCCACGGTGGATCGTAAAGCTAGATGCCGGCTGATAACCGCCAGTATTTTGTGCCTTTTCTTCATGATTGGGGAAGTTATTGGTAAGTGTATTTTTCTTAAAATTTAAATTTTGGCAAAATAAGGGAAATGTTTGCAAAAGATAACTGCCTTGAATTTGTCAAAGAACTTAACTTCTACATCTAGGACTTGTAAGTTGAAAGCACCATGTAGCTTTTCTGGTCTAAGTAGCAACTAACACTTATTGTTATGTAATGGGAAAATAGAAATGCATGCTTTGTATGCACTTGCTTATAAACACGGATCCAATAGGAAGCCTTCCATTAGTTGTATTTTATATTCATGAATTAAATCACATCAGTAATACGAGTTGTAACCAGGGTTGCTACCGACCTAGAAAGTCAGGGAGAGTCAGGGAATCGGCCAGTGGTCAGGGAAACGTACTGATTTAGCAATTAGTTAGGGAAAGTCAATGAAATTAATAGTAAAACTAGTGTTATACTCAAGTCAATTCGAAGTGCGAAATTTTGGTGGTGGAGGTATAATATGTGTGTGAAAGTTGACAGATCAAAGAGGGGGGAATCATCAAAGCTACTTCCTCCATTTCTTTGAAGTTCGATACGTGCAGCTGCATGGGTTGCCCTACATCTTCTATATAAATAAAAATGTAAAAATTGAATTGTGCTTGACCGCATATCTCCGGAAGTTCTTTACCGATTGCTTTGAAATTTTCACACGATGTTACATTCGAATAGGGCCAGGTTCTTATATAACTTATTCCGATGTCACACCTGTGACAGCTACAAACATGCTTTTTTTGTAACAAGGTCAAAAGGATTTTGTGAGATGGCGCTACA
>JAQGBX010002130.1:0-21576 GCA_034698745.1 Megaphyllum sjaelandicum | reverse complement strand
GGTACCCTAATGTATTTAATTAATTTTCCCAAGGTTGAGGTCTGCGCCAGCCAAAAAACACACGGTGTGGTCGGCAGAAGCCTCTTTCATAAAACGGAGGTTTCATAGGATGGAGGATCGTAAAATCGGGTTTTTACTGTACACGTATCATCGTATAACGCTTTTAAAAAGCACCGAGGAGAATATATTTTGGAAATGCATTTCAAACGAGAGAGGACTCAGAAATTTCATTTACAACTTCTGACTTTTCCAGGGTTTTAAAAATTTTTTCCCGACCAATGACGATGTCAAAAACTGATATATTTTGCAAAATCGACGCGGGAAAATATTTTCATAAATTTACTAAAGAATTTTAAAAATTAACGTTGAAAATTTAAGAAACAAAAATTGAAAATTGAAAATATTTTCTATTCTCAAAAGGTTAAAAATTTGCACTCGAAAAACGAGGGAAATTCTTGGATGTTGTACTGAAAAACGTGGACAATTTTGCAAATTTAGTCTCAGAAAACGTGGGAAATTTTGCGATGTTGTACACGGTAAACGTGGACAATTTTGCAAATTTGTCGTCGGTAAATGTGAAAAGTTTTGCAATTTTGTACTCAGAAAACGTGGCAAAATTTGCAAATTTGTACTCGAAAGACGTGGAAAATTCTTCAATCTTGTACTTGGAAAACGTGGACAATTCTTAAAATTTGTCCTCAGAAAACGTGACAAATTTTTCAATTTTGTACTCGAAAAACACGGAAAATTTTACAAATTTGTACTCGGAAAATAGGCCCTGCGTTAACCATGTAGAAGCATTAATTTTGAATCTCAACAACATGCATGACTACATTGAATTTCTCTGACTTTTTCAAAAGAAGTCATTCTTCCCTGATTTCTCCAGACATTTTTAAGTTACCTGACTTTTCCAGGTCTGAAGGTACCTAGGGACTCGTCTAGATCATGGTCTTCATGTTTTAAAAAAATTGAAAATTCGCCCATTTCTAAAAACTCGGAAAAAAAAAAATGAAACTCCGCTAAACCGGCGTATTTGAAATTCCCGCCTCAGATTCTGTGTCTGCGTTCAGAGTTAAATTCTTGTTTTTAAAAATGCCATAAAAATGAATAGGACGATCTAGACGAGTGGCCTACTATCTAGCAATATATTTCGATATATTCGCGATAGATTTTTGTGGGAGGCGGCTGCGAAAAAAGCATTTGATCGAAATAAAAAGAAATGATGGAAATTTGCAGGAATCTCGAACAGATGTCGACATACTTCGATGACAGATGTTCGAGATCTCTGTTCGTATAAAACGCAACGAGGCGTACATTTAATCAAAATTTTAACGCTATAACGATATAATCCTATATCTATACTTCCAATTTTAATGTCAGATTCATTCCTAATTATAAATCGAGTGCATCTTGATTCGAGAAAAAACATGATGGAAAACTCGTCTCTTTTTAAAAAATATAAAGTTCAGATTTACGGAGACAATTATACCGGAAATAATAGGACGCCATATTTATACGACGTCTACCGAAAACATTTTTGAGACCTTATAATTCGAGGCAAAACTCGTACATGAACATCTCGAATACTTGTATATTAAACTACTCGAAAGTTTTCGTTGAATTATAATTAGATAATGCCAGGAATTATCTATATCTATCTATCTATACATAAAATAGAAAACGACGCCATCTTGGTTTTCCGTGGCTGGCTCTGACTAGCTTTGTTTGTGGCATCCATACGATTGGCCACTCATGACACACCCCCAGGAGCGTAAATTCCGTGGGTATAATTTCCAAGGCCATAAATCTTTTATAATTTGTCCCGGGCCATAAAACTGTCAAACAGCTTTCCCGTCCCCCATCCGGGATGTATCCAGATCATATAGCGCCATCTTTCGCAGACAAAGGACAGCTAAATCTAACTCCTGATCCACGGTGTCCCGATAGCTTAAAAGAGGTTAGAAAATCAAACAGCACTTTCTACCCGGGAAAGGCCGGGTTTTTCCGCTAGTAATATTATATATTTAAGAAGCTATTTTTTGGGGGAATGTGGCATCGTTTGAATAACATCGCATACCGTTATATATTTAATTATTAAAAAAAAGGACTGAATTGCTCATAAATTAACTATCGGATAAATTATACTGTTTTGGAAAACTTGTATAGTTATTACACGGAATAAAATAACTTATTTTTAAAAACCGCATTCATTATTCGTGAATAAAAATTGTTTATTCGGCGAAATTGTTATGAAAATGGCGTATTTTTTCCTTCTAAAACTTGCGTGTATTTTTCGCGAAATAAACGAACATTATAGACTGTACTTTTTCTTAAACGAGCACCTTAAACTATACTCATCCCCATCTCGGATAATCCGAAGATGATGGATTAAAATTAGCGGATTAATTAATCCTGCACCATGCAGATGGCCTTATTCGGAGGACGAATTTCTGGTTTTTTTATTTTAGATTATAGGCAAAAAGCGATAAAAGAAGAGGATGAGTGCATGGTATATACGGATCATTAAAAGAATGAATTAATCGCGCCATACGCGCCTCCTTACCAAATATACCACAAACGCAATCCATCAAAAGCAGCAGCAGCCACGCTTTTGTGTCTCGTACACACGCTCCATCAAAGGGGAAATCCCTCATTCGTATTTCACCTGAACGCTAGCTCGATGTACCCAAACCTCATTTATCATACTTTACAGCCTCAGCGATGACAATAGCGCTAAAGATATCGCGACCCCACTTAAGAAGTGACACAACTCGAAAAATAAATACATTGCGTTTAAGACGGTATTCGAAGTCCAGCGAAACGATCGAATACAATTTTCTGAAAGATAATCGAAGTGCCCTCATAAATGAAGATTTTTCCAAAAACCAAACAACTTTTTAATTAAGAGAAAGAACAACTTTCTCTAAAACGATAATTTTTCCAAAAAAAAAAAAAAAAAAAAAAAAATTAATGAGCTATTATTTGGTGCAACGAAGTACGACTTCTGTCAGGATGTTACGTTTTTTCGAAGAAACTCCGCGAGAATAACGAATCAAATAGAAATATTTTCCCGAAACAAAAAGTTTAAGTTGCTACTTGTATTTCTTGGATGTTTGGATGGATAATGTAGTCGTCTATAGTCGATGTTTTAGGTAAGTGGTTAATGACTTTGTACGGATCTACGTGCATTTTAGTTAAATTGATAACCAGTTAGGACTGAAGTGACAGTAGATTAATTTTCTTAGTGTTGTATCCACTAGTTTCCCCATATTAACGATTAATATTTAACTGTAGGATGACAAATTTTTAGTGTCATGTTCTACGAATGTTCCCATCTGTTACCTCGTGTATGCATGATTTCAGAGTTACTCAGTGCCTTTCGTGATGTGTCTGAACATTCATTCAAGTTATCATATTTATTGGTTAATCTTTCGAATTATGTGTCAGTGTAGATGATGGTAATTTTGCAACAATGTATCGATTTATTTACTCAGTTTAGAGCTTGAATAATGGGACATGGTCCCGAAACATCATTAGTAATTTTAGCAGCTTGTTCGTCGTAGTTTAAATTTTTAAAGATCCTACTTAAGCTATACAACTGTACACGTATAACTGAGTGTAACAAAATTTGACTTTTGGTTCTATTTTGACGAATTATATATACCTCATACACGCGTACATCCGTTCGTACTCAGACTTCGATTTCCTATAAGTAAAGATACAGTAATTCGAGGATACGCTCGTTCACTGGGAAGTAACTTAGGAATTTTAGCGTAATTTTAGGAAATACTTAAGGCGTCATAATGCGCTATGCAATTGTATAGCTCGATAATTACATTCCTGGAACTTTGTTTTTTTGGGAAAGTAAATCGTTCGTCGAGTTAATAAAAGAGAATTAATGCGTGACATTCGGTGTACTTACTCGGGCGTCTAAAGAGTTATAAGCTCCTGATTATTCGGAAATTCTCGACATCAAATGTTATCCATTTCGTACGCACCTTAAACAACTGCGAAAAGAGAAAAAGTAAGCGTTAGAGATACAAATTAATTTACGAAACGAGAAACAAGTAGGCCTACGCAGCTCGAGGAAAGTGTTTTCAACGAGAAAAACGACATGATTAACCTTTTAGAGGGAAATTCATAAAATTCTTAAACCGAGAGATGACATTGAAACGCGTAGAAAAATTGTAAATACGAATTTTTTTAAAAATTCGTAAAAAAACAACACTTCGTATAATATCGAAAAAATGACTCGAAATTAATGTCGCGACATCGAAAAGAAATGTATTTTAAACATATAGATAAGGAATATAACGGGATGCGTTTTGATGATATTTCAAAATATATCGCGAAATACATTATGCCAATATGATTCGCAATTACACGTACGAATTGCATTTTAAGATGAATCCTGAAATGATAACGAGTCTCAATTATGTCCACTCGATAAAAAAAATGCCAAATAAAATCAGTTCCCGAAGAAAAAGGGAAATTACTGTAATCGGAATATGTGTTATAAATTGCAAAAGTCAGTGGTGGTGGTGGTGATAGTGGTTTAAGGGCGCTGGGAAGGGGCAACATGGGCCATAAAGCGCCCACGCGGGGGCAGGAGCACCTGCACCCATAGACATAGGGAAAACAGTAGACAGGCAGCCCAGAAGGCAAGCCTAAAAGGAACAATGGACAAGGCTGGCACCAGTTCCACAGGAACGCTTATAGTTAGCCATAGCGGGGTGCCGTGGCCTGGACGGACAAGGATAGACAGGCAAGACAACAGAGGGAGAAACAGACGGAGTAGGCTACAAGCTCCCCAGGAGATGCGCAGCGCGAAGGAAGTCCAGAACTGATTGGAAGGGAACAGAACTCCCGGCACCAAGAAGGGCCGAGAGGGTAAGGGGTCTGGGTAAGGAAGAGTATGGACCAAAAGCAGTACGCCGCGATTCAGCGTAGCGAAGGCAAGAAACAAGGATGTGGGCAATGGTCAGCGGCTCAAGGCAGGTAGGACAGACTGGCGGGTCACCGCCAGAAAGCAAGTGGCTGTGGGTGAGGCGAGTATGGCCAAGGAGGAGGCGAGAAAGGATAACATCCTCCCGACGAGAGAGGGAAGGATCCGCTTGTGGTCACTAAACTCAGGTTTTTTGTAAAAACTGAAATAAACAGTTTTGGAAACAAGGTAGCCTAATGTATGTTGAAAACGTGTTTCGATTGTATCGCGCATATTCGTAAATTTAACATGTCGCCCGACACGTCTTTCACACATCACTCGTCACGTCCATCGCACGTTTCTAAACACACGTCTATCACACATTTCTAATCACATCCTTCACACGTATCTAAATACACGTCCATTGCACGTTTCTAAACATCCATCACTCGTTTTTTAACACATCCATCACACGTTTCTAAACACTTTTTTCACACGTTGTTAAAGTCATTCACTTCACATATTGCTCTTCACAAACAGAGCATGTTACTGGAACTCATCAATCACACTTGACACATTTAAATCTTAATGTTATCTACAGTGGAACTTTGTATCGTTACAATTACAGTAAAACCTGTGAAGAGTGACCACCAAAAAATGCTATGGTGGTCACTATACAAAGAATGCGTGAATTACATTAAAATAGTGATCTTGTATGCCACATTGTACTCATACAACTTGTACATGTAAACTGTAATAAATGTAAAAAATAAAAAAAAGTACAGAATTATCATGTCCAAGGGTTAAAGCAAGATGTAACGTGACTCATCCGTTATCTGGTCACTTTTTAAGGTATATTAACTATGTAAAAGTTTCAAAAAGACAACACACACTGGTCACTGTACACAATAGACTGGTGTCAACTGGTCACTATACAGAGATTTTTTATGAAAAAGATGTACACTAGAAAATATTCACTAAAAAGTGGTCAACATTAACAGGTAGTCACCATTCAAAGGTGGTCAATTTTCCAGGTTTTACTGTGCATCATCAGTACCCGTTTAAGCAGCAAAAGAAAACCTACTAAAGTGCTGCCACCTCGCGGCATTAAACGCTAATGCCACAAACCAAGAATTGAATAATGGATATAACGAGTTGCATTTCCGCTTTGAATTGCGTGAAAAGAAGAAAAGGAAAAAAGGTTAAAAAAATAAGCCTGATGATGTTGCAAAAAGAAGAAAAAAAAACATGAAATCGTTTGGAAATTTGGCAATAAGAAAAGCTAGAGTGCTTTTAAGCAACAAATTGCGCTTTTCAACGTCTAATCCCCAAGAGTTTCGGATCAAGAGTCGTGAATTTCAACTAAGGGGTCTATCAGTGACGAAATCTCACCAACATTCATTCATTATTCATGCCTTTCAGGGATTTTACTTTTGTGGCAAACATCCCTAGATCGAATCGAGATTTTTAAAAGCTTTTGTTTACTTGGGTGTTTGAGATAGAGGGCGCTGATAGCGAAGTGAACCACTTTCTGCAACATTTTGGGATTTTTTTTGATAGAATGATGGGAATTCAACATTTACTAAATTTTAGGTTTAGAAAAAAAAAGCGCATTTTGAGAATTTTGACAATTTCATGCAGAAAATCTAAGCAGTTTTTTTGGTGCTGACAATTAATTTGTATTTGAGGAATTTTTGGTTTTGAAAAAAATCATAAATTACCAAATTTTTGCCATTAATATATAATGAAATTACTAAATTCTATGTCAAGAAAATCGATATTTAAGAAAGGTGATTATAATTTGAAGATAAGTGAGTATAGAAATAATAGGAGTATGAAGGATTTATAGGAGTATGAAGAATTTAATTTAAGTTTAGTTAATGTGAAAAAAAATTACGGAATTGTTGGGGATGTTTTGGTGAATGAATTGAAAATTGATATTTTGGGTTGAAATGAATTATTTACGAATTAATCAAATGAATGTTTCTGTAAAATACATAGGCCTACAGAAATTTATACCTGCACAAATACAATTTTTTTCATCTATTAAATGTAAAAATAAGAAATGTGATTATAAATTAAGCTTAAAAATATGAAATTTAACACACAAAAATTAAGAAATTTGATAAAAAATTAAATAGGCCTACAAAAGTTTATGAAAAAATAAATAAGAAATATGATTAAGAATTTAAAATAAAAATTCGAAATTAGATTAAAAATTAAAAAATTTACAAAAAATAAGTTAAACATTCAATAAAAACCGTAGGACTATTAGGAAATGTTGGGAAATTCATCAGCATATGCTGGTGAAGAAACGTTGAAAAATTAACATGTATGAAATTTGTTTATAAAATAAGAAACTTGGTTGAAAAATAAAATACTTTGTTGTAATAAATACGAAATTTTGCAACAAAACTAAATGTCTTAACAAAACATTAAATTTTGTAAGAAAAAATGTTTTAAATAAACATTAATTTTTGCAACAAAACAAAATGTCTTAAGAAAACATTAAATTTTGCAACAAAACAAAATGTCTTAACAAAACATTAAAGTTTGCAACAAAACAAAATGTCTTAACAAAACATTAAATTTTGAAAGAAAACAAAATGTCTTAACAAAACATTAAATTTTGTAACAAAACAAAATGTATTAAAAAAACGTTAAATTTTGCCACAAAAAATGTTTTAACTAAAAACATTAAATTTTGCAAGAAAACAAAAAGTTTTAACTAAAACATTAAATTTTGACACAAAACATTAAAATTTTGCAAGGAAACAAAGTTTTAACTAAAACATTAAATTTTGACACAAAACATTAAATTTTGCAATGAAATAAAATATGTTTTAACAAAACATTAAAATTTTGCAACAAACAAAACATTTGCTAAAAGACTTAAAAAATATGAAACTTTGTTAAAATACCTTACAAGGTATTTTAATGTAACAATTTTAAAACAAATAAATTAGATCGTAGACTTTGAAGACACCTTCTAAGAGCAGTCCAACCAACTGTCTACAAAATTGAAAAAACAGTTTTGTTTCGGTTGTTACAAATAGTGAACTAAAACAAACAGATTATCAATCAGAAGCCAGTTTGAAACAAACAGCCAATAGACAAGTTGGACAAAGACGAATCTGGGATTCTTTACGATTCCCCAAAAGGCCATCTATCTAAGTCCATCAACGTTGACCGATACAACAAGAGACAAAAATGTCTGAAATTGCGAGAATTTCTCACGCATTCCTCGGGATTTCACCCGAATTGTCCGTCCAAAAGCCTCCAATTAAGTAGCGTCTTCATCTTAATTGTCACTAAATACAATCGGAGCATAGCATGGAGGCTACCGGAAATGAGTCCATGCATGCTGACAGAAGCATTGACAGCGCCCCTATGAAACACTACAAGGATTGATTACCTCAGAGGACATTGTGCGTGACAGTTATCTTGGCCATCACATTAATTATGTAGAAATACGTGTTCATTAATTAGAAAAATAATAAAATGAACAATTTTGGAAAATGGTAAAAAACAACATTGCTATTTGTTTTTGGAGAAATTCTAACATGTACGTGGAAAAACATGTCGCTTTTTAACCAAAAATGTGGCCCTTATTGCAGGAAATGGGGTGGTTTTTTGTAAGCAATGCGGATTTTTTTTGCTGAAAATGGGATACGTGTTGCAGAAAATGGGATGCTTTAGTTGTAGAAAATGGGATCCTAGTTGTAGAAAATGGGATCCTAGTTGTAGAAAATGGGATCCTAGTTGTAGAAAATTGGATCCTTTTGGCAGAAAATGAGATTGTTTTGGCAGAAAATGTTTTTGCAGAAAATGGGATCCTTTTTGCAGAAAATGGGATTCGTTTTTGCAGAACATGGGATCCGTTTTTGCAGAACATGGGATCCGTTTTTGCAGAACATGGGATCCTTGTGCGGAACATGGGATCGTTTTTGCGGAAAATGGGATCCTTTTCTGCGGAAAATGGGATCCTTTTCTGCAGAAAATGGGATCCTTTTATGTAGAAAATGGGATTCTTTATGCAAAACCTGGGATTCTTTATGCAGAACATGGGATCCTTTATGCAGAACATGGGATCCTTTATGCAGAACATGGGATCCTTTATGCAGAGCATGGGATCCTTTATGCAGAGCATGGGATCCTTTATGCAGAACATGGGATCCGTTATTCACAAAATGGGATCCGTTATGCACAAAATGGGATCCTTTATTCACAAAATGGGATCTTTTATGCACAAAATGGGATCCTTTATGCGCAAAATGGGATCCTTTATGCACAGCATGGGATCCTTTATGCACAGCATGGGATCCTTTATGCACAGCATGGGATCCTTTATGCACAAAATGGGATCCTTTATGCACAAAATGGAATTCTTTATGCACAAAATGGGATCCTTTATGCACAAAATGGGATTCTTTATGCACAAAATGGGATCCTTTATGCACAAAATGGGATCCTATTTGCAGAAAATGGGATCCTTTAAGCAGAACATGGGATCCTTTATGCAGAACATGGGATCCTTTATGCAGAACATGGGAACCTTTTTGCAGAAAATGGGATCCTTTTGCAGAAAATTGAATCCTTTTTGTACAAAATGCGATTTTAGTTGTACAAAATGCGATCCTATATAGTTGTACAAAATGCGATCCTAGTTGTACAAAATGCGATCATAGATGTAGAAAATGGGATTCTTTTTGCAGAAAATGGGATTGTTTTTGCAAAAAAATGGGATCCTTTTTGCATAAGAGGTCCTTTTTGAAGAAAATGGTATTCGTTTATTTGTAAATGGGATGCGTAAATTGTAGAAAATGGTATCATTTTTGTAGAAAACGTGGTGCATTTTTTTCTATAAAATCATGCGTATATTTTCCAGAAAACGACCACCATTTTTTTAGAGAAAAACTCGGAATAAACTATCTATAGTATATCTTATCGTTAAAGTATAGTGTTTTCTCTGACTTCCAATAAGACGAACTAAATACGGTTTAAACGAACAAATGTTGATTGTCCCTGGAGATTCGTCTTATCGAGGTCCAACATTGTCATCGCAAAACGTTCAGATGGACGATTGGTTTTCAAACTATGTAAACATAAGTTTTATGGTCATAGAACTGTTGGCGGAAGTTGCGTTGAATCCTCGTTAAAGGCAACAAGACGCACCACCCATGTAGACACACCAGCTATAGCGGCTGGCATCTAAGGCCCATGCAATGCGTTCATAGTTTTATGAGTCTCATAGAAACGCGCGATAGTTTTAATGTATGACAGATTTAACGACGCTAGATATAAAAGCCGACATTATTAATAAGATGAAAGTGGCCTTAACACGCCCAGCAAACTAGACAATAATGAGAGCTTCACTTTTGTATACTCACGCACAACTATACAACCGGAACACGTGGTCTACTTTTCCTTTTTTTGACAAAAATTCAATTTCTCATCAAATATTAAAATTTCAGAATACATTCCACGTGATAAGGCCGACTTGCTTTCAATAATATAATCGATAATATGACTGAAAATCTGAGTGCAGTACGTGTAACGTAAAAACTGATAAAATATAAATTGTAACATTTGTTCCCCGGGTGGAAAAATTACATATTACCAGACATGGGTTAAGTATGGCATACATAGTTCCAAATATGGCCATATCTAAAAATAGCCATATGAAGATTATTTAAACATGGTAAGAAATGTCTTTGCATATGGCCATATCTCCAAATCTGGCCATATCTGAGGTATTCTGGCCAATTTCTGGTCTGGCCATATCTACAAATCTGGAAAAGTTGGGGCCATATTTCCAAATCTAAATAAATATGGCCATATCTGAGGTATTTTGGCCAATTTCTGGTCTGGCCATATCTGAAAATCTGGAATATTTTCCGCCATATTTCCAAATCTAAACAAATCTGGCCATATCTGAGGTTTTCTGGCCAATTTCTGGTCTGGCCATATTTAAAAAATTGTATATGGCCATATCTGTTTTTTCCACCCGGGTCATATTTAACTTCCTTGACATTTCCAGGTTTTTTAAACAAATTTCACTGACCAACGACAATGAAGGGAGTTTTTACGCGAACTATTGCTTTTTACGCCGATATTTTGAAAAATTATTGCGTTGACATTTTTTCGGAATTTTGTTTAACTTTCTTTGTATTCGGAAATTGTTGACATTTTTGAAAATGTGTAACTCGAAAAACACTATACATTTTTAAATTTACAGATAATTTGTCCCGAAATAAAATTGCATTTCCAATCTCTTATCGAATAAAAATCATGGGAATAAAATTGTTGAAAATTTTTTAAATTTGTGCTCAGAAATTTGTTGAGAATTTCGCAATTTGTGCTAGGAAATTGGATAAATTTTTTTGCAATTTTGTACTATGCAGCAAAGGTTGAGAATGTTGCCAATTTGTCTTTAGAAATTGGTGAAATTGCGCAAATTCGTGCTCGGAAAACGTGGAAAATTGCGTACATTTGTGCTTGAAATACGTGGAAAGTTGTGCAAATTTGCGATTACAAAACGTGGAAAATTGTGCAAATTTTTGCTCGGAATTTGTCATGTTGAGATTTAATCAATTTTAAGCCTTCCCCTCCCATTCCAAATATTATACACTACCTAGCCGTTAGCATCATCACACAAGCCACTTTTTCCCCAAAATTTATGAACTATCCTTCCTCTTTCCTGTTGTCATTATATTTGTTACTTTTCCAAAAATTTCCACCATCTTTATGCCCCACAGAAAGATAATCGCCATCAATACACGCCTTTTTATTCATTATACATGGCCCTGGCCGTTAGCATCATTACACCGACATGTAGTTTAGCAGAATTTATGAACTCTTCTTCCTCTTTCCTGTTGCCTTTTATTATATTTGTCACTTTCATAAGTCTTAATCATCGTTATGCCCCTTAAGTTGAAGATAACCGTCATCAATCCACGCCTTTTGATTCATTATACATGACCCTGGCCGTTAACATCTTCACAACAACATGTTTTCGAGAATTTATGAACTATATCCTTCCTCTGTCCTGTTGCCTTTTATTATATTTGTCACTTTTTATAAGTTTTATTCAACGTAATGTCCCTCAAGTTTCAGATAAACGTCATCAATCCACGCCTTTTTATTCATTATACATGACCCTGGCCGCTAACATCATTACAACAACATGTAGTTTACCATAATTTATGAACTATCCTTCCTCTTTCCTGTTGCCTTTCATTATATTTGTCACTTTTTTTCATAAGTCTTAATCATCGTCATGCCCCTCAGATAGAAATTAATCGACATCAATCCACTCCTTTTGATTCATTATACATGGCCCTGGCCGTTAGCATCATTACACCGACATGTAGTTTACCAAAATTTATGAACTTCCCTTCCTCTTTCCTGTTGCCTTTCATTATATTTGTTACTTGTTTCATAAGTCTTAATCATCGTTATGCCCCTCGGATAGAAAATAATCGACATTAATCCACGCCTTTTGATTCATTATACATGACCCTGGCCGTTAACATCATTACAACAACACGTTAATTTCCAGAATTTATGAACTGTCCTTCCTCTTTCCTGTTGCCTTTTATTATATTTGTCACTTTCATAAGTTTTATTCAACGAAATGCCCATCAAGTTAAAGATAACCGTCATCAATCTACGCCTTTTGATTCATTACACATGACCCTGGCCGTTAGCATCACTATAGTATACACCTACAATTGTACATGTGGTTCCCCAGAATTTATGAACTCTCCTTCCTCTTTCCTGTTGCATTTCATTGTTTTCGGTGAGTTTTCACCAACTAGTAAGCCCCTGCGTTAACAGATTATCTCCATCAATCCACGCCTTTTCAGTAATTATGCACTCTCCTGGCCGCTAACGGCATTAAGCCTGGCGCAGCTTTTCTCGTTTTCAGGATTTATATCGCCGCCCTTTTGCCCATTCATTTTGTTATTCAATTTTTTTTTTGTGTTTGTGACTTTTTTCGTACGTTTTTCGTCAACTTTAAAACCCCTTTGCGAATTGGACGTTATCGCCATCTGTGTATTAAAACGAATTTTGTAGGAAAATGTAGGAAAGGAAGAGAGGCCATTAATTCGTCACCAAACCCCAAAAAGACTTTTTTGTGGGTGTGTGTTCACGCAGCGTGAAATGAAGTTTTGGTGAGGATTTTATTCAATGGGCACATAATTCATGCCCCTAAGCCAAGGGTGGTCATCCTGATGGCTGAAATTTATTGGTCAACTCACAATCGAAAATTGGCATTTGGAAAGGAAGACAGAAAGAAGGAAAAAAAACATAACAATTGGCAAAATGTGACGAAAAAAAACCAAAAAAAAAAAACAATTTGTGTCGTTTTTATTTATAGTAAAATTATCGTAGTTTTATTTTTCTGATTGTCACTTCGAAGAAAGTGACACAATTGAAAATAATTCAATTTTGAGATAAGCCAGTTTTAATGAAGGATAATTAAAAGTTGTGACGTCTATCCGTAAGCTAAGATGTGTCGATTTTATTGAATATACAAACTATTTCTTGTCACAGTGGATGTTTTTATAACTGTTTGAAACTTCCCTGCTTCATCAGAAGTGACACAACTCAAAATAATTCAATGTGGAGATAAGCCAGTTTGAATGAATGATAATTAAAGTTGTGACGACTGTCCGTATAAGCTAAGATGTGTCGATTTTATTGAATATACAAGCTATTTTTTGTCACAGTTAATGTTTTTACAACTATTTGAAACTCCCCTGCTTCATCAGCAGTGACACAACTTAAAATAATTCAATTTTGAGATAAGCCAGTTTTAAAGAATGATAATTAGGCCTAAAGTAGTGCCGTATACGTCTGTCCGTAAGATAAGATGTGTCGTTTTTATTGAATGTAAAGCTGATTTTTGTCAAGGTGATTTTTTTAAAACTATTTGAGACAAAGCTACTTCATCAGTAGTGACACAACTCAAAATAATTCAATTTTGTGATAAGCCAGTTTTAAAGAATGATAATTAAAGTAGTGACGCCTACAAGCTAATTAGATGTGTCGATTTTATTGAATATAAAAGCTATTTTTTGTCACAGCGGATGTTTTTAAAACTATTTAAGACTTTTGCTTCATCAGAAGTGACACAACTCAAAATAATTCAATTTTGAGATTAAGCCAGTGCTAATGAATGTATGATAATGTAGCGACATGACGTCTGTAAGCTCAGATTGAAATTTTTATTTAATCTAACACTAATTTGTGACATTTTTGATAAGTTTATTAACATAGTCGCTTTTAAAGAGGTGACACAACTCAAAACAATTCAATTTTGAGGTACGCGAGTTTTAATGTATACGATCTCAAGTAGCGACGAATGTAGGTTAAGATGTGTCGATTTTATTGAATATAAAAGCTAATTTTTGTCACAGTGGATTTTTTTAAAACTATTTGAGACTCCCCTGCTTCATCAAAATTGACACAACTCGAAATTCGTCATTGTTAAATGAGCAAATTTTCAATGCATGACAATTAAGCGACACTAATGTCATTCAGCCAAAACCTGTCGTTTTTATCGACTATAGACATTTTTTTTTCATCTTAAAAGGCATTCGTAAGTGACACAACTCAAAACTTTTTCATAAAAACAAAGTCGTTTTGAATGAATATTTAGCTCATTATGCTCGATTTAATAGTCATTAATCAAAAATGTAACATTTTTGAGTTGGGTCACTTCTAAAGCGGGAGGGTTTACAAATTTGTTAAAACTGATTATTGTCATGAAACATGGCGGAAGTTGAAACTTAAGACCGCTTTAAAATAAGTACATGTAGCTTATAAGTTGTCTGAGCACGCTTAAGTGGCTTACATGTATGACGGTTTAAGGCTCTTGGAGAAGACCGGCTGGACATTACTAAGCTTTATTTATTCACAATTCAAGACATTTTAAACGACTTTTAAATATTACGTGAAATGTCAGATTTTGGTTTTACGAAGAACTTTAAAATTTTGCTGTTTACAAAATTATTGGTTGGTTAACACTGCGAGCACTGTCAGTGACATGCTTTTGAGTTTTGGCATCAAGACCTTTACAGTTTTAGAGTTTGGGCATCTAAACCTTAGCATTTTTCTAGCTTTGGCATTGGAACTTTCGCAATTCTCGAGTTTCGGCATCAAAACCTTCGCAGGTTTAGAGTTTTGGCATCTAAATCGTCGCAGTTTAATTTTAGCGTGATACCTTCGCAGTTCTAGAGTTTTGGCATCTAAACCTTTGCTGTTTTAAAGTTTTAGCGTGATACCATTGCAGTTTTACAGTTTCAGCATTAAAACCTTCGCATTTTAAAAGTTTTAGCATCAAAACCTCGCAGGTCAGACTTAGCATCACAACATTTGGAGTTTTAAGGTTTTATCATCAAAAAATTTGCAGTTTTTTAGTTTTGGCAACGAAATCTTTACAATTTTACACTTTTAAGCATCAAATCATCGCAGTTTTACACTTTAAACATCATACCTTCGCAGTTTTACTATTACTGCAGGCTTGGCACTTTTAACTTCGCAGATTTAAAATCTGCGGCTTCGCTTATTAGTACATGCATGTACATCATTATTTTTAGGAACTTCATTACAAATTGTTTTACTATCACCTTAATTTTTACTAAATCAGATAAAATTTCCCCCAATTCAAATTTGTTTAATTGTGAAGCCCTTATCATACCGAGAGGGCAAGGCATAAATTACCGAGACATATGAATTATACATTTTTTTGCGCAAATTTGGCTTATCTGTTTAATGATATGGAAGTAATCTCGACAATTCGGCTCATTTTTAAGGATATTAATATTACAGCGCAAGGCATATTGAATTAATGTCTAATTTAATAATTGATGCCGATTATATCCGGCAAGATCTCGTAAACAACTCGAAAACTTGAGTTCATCCTCATTTCGAACTGAAAATTCACTAATTAAAATTGATCAAGAAATGAGGAAAACAAGTTTAATTACTTGGTTAATTATTCTGAAGAGCTATCAAATTTAACGTTTTGCCTTCAAGACTCAATTTCAATTAATTAAACGTCATTAATGATGATCAAAGGATGGACTAATGATTGGAAAATAGAAAAAAATGTTATTATTTTGGCAAAGATATTTCCAAAGTAATACCAAAATAAAAGCGTGTTTTTTTTCTAATTTCCAATCATTAATTTATCCTTTGATCATCATTAATGACGTTTAATGAACTGAAATTGAGTCTCGAAGGCAAAATGTTAAATTTGATAGCTCTTCAGAATAATTATCCAAGTAATCAAATTTGTTTTCCCCATTTCTTGATCAATTTTAATTAGTAAATTTTCAGTTCGAAATGAGGAACTGATACATTTTTTATCCTTTTTTTTCAAAAATCTATTAAATTTTTACATAAATTTATCTTGAAAAATACATTTGCATAATTCATCTAAATATATTTTTTAATACGAAATCTATTAAAAACTACTATTGGTCGTGATCAATGTATTTCGTAAATCAACACGTTTGATAAGTCTATTTTCATAAATTTAAATTTTCAATTTAAGTTGTTATGAAAAAAATTTAAAAGAAGCACTTTAAAAAAACTTATATTTTATCAATTATTTTTTTTAATATAAATTCTAATAAAATATAATTTCTTGAAATTTATTTCGGTTAGTATATACGAATTTCATTCTATAAATCAACATTATAAGAGGTTTTAATATTTCAGGATTATATCAACAAATTACAAAACAGACTCGTTAAATATAATAAAGTAATTAAAATAATTTCTAAACATCAATATAAAATTAAATTAATCTAATAATATAATGAAATGTAAAAATGTAGCTATTAGAAAATTAGAACCTTAGAACCTTTTTTAGAACTTTTTAGAACTTAGGGCGATAGAGAATGTTGAATAACAAAATATTCCCTGCTATTGAATTTTAAACCAATTTTAAGAAAAAAATCAGATTTATTTATCAATTATCTATCAAATTAAAGCTGTTTTAGCATTGAACAAATAAATTTAAAAGAAAATCTAATTGAAAAATAACCTTTAAATTGTCATTTATGACATTCAAAATTAATCTAAAGTAAATAAAAAGAAAAAGAGAACTAATCAAGTAACTTCAACGCAATTTGTGGATTATATAATTCCAATAAACAGATTTCAACAAGTAAAATTGTCAAATTTCGAGCATTACGCAGTTAATAACAAGAAATCCTAATAAGATACATCACATTTGACCTTTTAAATCAACCCCAAAGGTCAAACAATTCCTAAACTTAATTTTATGTGACCCTTAGTCAACTTATCCAAAGTGATAAATCTCCCGAAAATCCAAGACAAATGTTGAAAAACTTATCGCAATTACCACTGCTGACCAGCTTCAAAAATGCCACACAAAAAAAAACAGGTAAACTAAAACCACCTAAGTCAAGTTCATTTCAACTGACCATTACCGGTCAATATCACCGCAGTAGACGAATTTCACGAAATCAAATCTAAAACTAGACATCGCGAATTCCCTAAAATATCTTCCTAAAATATCAAGCATAAAACATTTGCTTGACCACTGTCCATCGCGACCAAACTGACCACTCACATGGTAACCTAAAACTCATAAAACTTAATCTAATTTCAAATCTCCCGAAAATCCACGACAAATGTTGAAAAACTTTAATTGCAATTACCACTGCTGACCTTTAAATATGCCACACAAAAAAAACAGGTAAACTAAAACCACCTAAGTCAAGTTCAATTTCAACTGACCATTACCGGTCAATATCAACGCAATAGACGAATTCGACGAAATCAAAACTAAAACTAGACAGTGCGAATTACCTAAAATATCTTCCTAAAATATCAAGCATAAAACAGTGGCTCGACCACTGTCCATCGCGACCAAACTGACCACTCACATGGTAACCTAAAACTCATAAAACTTAATCTAATTTCATATCTCACGAAAATCCAAGACAAATGTTGAAAAACTTCCGTCTGCTGACCACTGCATGCTGACCTTTAAAAAGGCCATAAAAAAACAGCAGGTAAACTAAAACTACCTAAGTCATGTTCATTTCAACTGACCATTACCGGTCAATATCTACGCAGTAGACGAATTAGACGAAATCAAAACTATTAAAACTAGACAGTGCGAATTCTTTATAATCTCCCTAAAATATCAAGCATAAAACATTTGCTCGACCACTGTCCATCGCGACCAAACTGACCACTCACATCGCGTAACCTAAAAACTCATAAAACCCAATCTGATTTCAAATTTCCGCAGTCATGAAAAGTAATATTATTCATCCGCTTACCTGCAACAGCAGTGGTCAAGCCGTCCAGCTGGGTATCCCTCAGCAGTGGTCAACGATAGAAGCACAGACTGGTCACTTCCGGAATGCGATGATGGTCAGTATAGCCAACGTCGACCGAAGGTGGTCCAGATTCGGAACAGAAGCACTTTCTTCGACCACGATGTAGCGAAGAATACAATTACCGGTGGTCGAGAGAACTGACCACTCAGAAAAACAACAAGAATTCCACTCCAGTAGAACACGTAGCACACCTGAAGCCCGAATACAAATTTGGCAAGTTATCTACGAAAAAATTTTAGCCAACAAAACCCGAACTGGACGTAAAAACTTGAAAAATCCAGACGCTGGGTCACGGTCTGAGAACCCGAGTGACAGACTGACCACTGGTCACTATATCGTCCCAAAGTGCCTGCGATTCGTTGTAGAAAAAGTAACGTAGTTAGGACGATCAGCAAAATGCTAGCAAGCTCTTGGAGAGCTCGAACACGAATGATTTTTAAAAGGCTGCTCAGATAGAGTACGAAACGCCACGGAGCGACCGCAGCGCCATCCGGTGGCCACAAGGAGAAACAGAGCGGTCGATTATTGACAATCCAATCCAACGACGTAAGCTGAACAGGTAGATGCTCCTAGTGACGAAAGGCATTTGGCGTCATTGCAGCAACTGCGAAAAATAAAGACGGAATTAAAGCCACATGCTTGAGTGAAAATATGACGTCATTAATCAAAATATATGACGCCATTAATCAAAATATATGACGCCATTAATCAAAAATTAATGACGTCATCAATTTAAATGAATCCTAACGTTGTTAGTAATAACGAAATAACGAAACCTGGAAATGTCAGGGGAGTTAAATACAGTGAAACCTGTTTAGAGTAACCACCAAAAAAAAGTGCTATGTTGGTCACTGTACGTCACAGGTGGTCACTATACAAAGAATGCGTGAATAACAATAAAATAATGAACATGTACACTGTACTTAAACATGTAGACTAATAAATGTAGTGTAAAACCACAAAACCAAAAAAGTAAAGAATCATCATGTCCATGGGTTATGGCAAGATGTAACGTGACTCATCCGTTATCTGGTCACTTTATAAGGTACATTGACAATGTAAAAATGGCAAAAAAGACAACACGCACCAGTCACTGTACACAATAGACAGGTGGTCACTGGTCACTACACGAAGAATTTTTATGCACGAAATGTATACTAGAAAAAAATATACTATAAAGTGGTCAACTTAAACAGGTGGTCACCATTCAAAGGTGGTCACTTTTTCAGGTTTTACTGTAATATTGACTACAGTAAAACCTGTCAAAGAGGGACCACCAAGGTAGGCCTACATTCACAATGTAAAAATTGCAATAAAAAAGACAAATAAAGACGGAATTAAAGCGACATGCTTTAGTGAAAATATAACGTCATTAATCAAAATATATGACGCCATTAATCAAAGATAATGACGTCATCAATCTATAAATGAATCCTAACGTTGTTAGTAATAACGAGTTTGAGGCAAAATGACGTCTAAGTATAGGCTATACCGACCAAAAATGTAATTGCGCTATATTAGCGAGATATGACGACATTGTTGTGAAAATATCGATAAGATGGCGTCATTAATCAAAACGTCTAAGTGACGTCCATTGCTAAAAACTTGTGACGTAAATTAATAAAAATTAGTCAAAATATAAGCGAGGCAAAATGACGTCATTTACGTCTAAATTACACGACATTCATTAAAACTGCTGTTAGAATGAATGAGTGGAAATATGACGTCATTAATCAAAATATATGACGCCATTAATCAAAGATAATGACGTCATCAATCTAAATGAATCCTAACGTTGTACCTAATGACGACGTTTACATCCAAGTAGCCTACAGTAAAACCTGTAAAAGTGACCACCTTTGAATGGTGACCACTTTTTAAAGTGTATAGTTTTTTCTAGTGTACGTTCCTTTCATAAAAATTGTCTGCATAGCGACAAGTAACCACCTGTATTGTGTACAGTGACCAGTGTGTGTTGTCCCCATTAAACGTCACCCATTAAAAAGGTTGTTGACGTCATCCATTAAAAGGTTAATGTCATAAACTTCTGATGACGTCATAAATGTCTCATGACGTCACCTATTACAATTTGGTTGCCATCTACGCAAATTTAATTGTCGTCATCAATGTCTTATCGATGACGTCAACCATTAACATTTTGTTGATGTCCCTCACAAAAATTCTGATGACGTCATAAATGTTATATCGATAACGTCATTCATAAAAATTGTCATTGCGTCATTTGTTAATTTACAGTGAAACCTGGAAAAGTGACCATCCTTAAATGGTGACCACTTGTTTATGTTGACCACTTTTTATTGTGTATAGTTTTTTCTAGTATACGTTCCTTTCATAAAAATTGTCTGTATAGTGACCAGTAACCACCTGTCTATTGTGAACAGTGACCAGTGTGTGTTGTCTTTTTTTTGGCAATTTTTACATTTCCAATGTACCTTAAAAATGACCGAATAACGGTGAGTGACGTTACATCTTGCTTTAAACCTTGGACATGATCATTCTGTACTTTTTTTGGTTTTGTGGTTTTTTATACTACGTGTATTACAGTCTACATGTACAAGTGCAGTGTACATGTTCATTATTTTAATTTAATTCAGGGATTTTTTGTTTAGTGACCACCTGTGTACTGTGACCAACATAGCATTTTTTTTGGTAGTCACTCTTAACAGGTTTTACTATATATATACCGACCAAAAAATTTAATTGTGCTATATCAGCGAGATGCCAAAAAAAATGCTATGTTGGTCACTGTAGACAGGTGGTCACTATATAAAAAATGCGTGAATAACAATAAAATAATAAACATGTACACTGTACTTATACATAGACTGTGGTAATAAATGTAGCAAAAAAAACAAAACCAAAAAAGTACAGAATCGTCATGTCCATGGGTTAAAGAAAGATGTAACGTGACTCATCTGTTATCTGGTCACTTTTTAAGGTACATCGACAATGTAAAAATTGCAAAAAAGACAACACACACCGGTCACTGTAGACAGGTGGTCACTGCATGGTAACTATACGGAGAACTTTTATGAAGGAAATGTATATTGGAAAAAACAATACACTAAAAAGTGGTCAACTTAAACAAACAAAAAATGTTCACAATAAGCATGCACTTAAAAGCACAAGTCCATGCCAAGCATGCACTTAAAAGCGCAAGTCCATGTCAAGCATGCGTTTACAAGCACAAGTCCATGCCAAGCATGCACTTAAATGCACAAGACCATGCCAAGCATGCAC
>JAQGBX010002129.1:0-21576 GCA_034698745.1 Megaphyllum sjaelandicum | reverse complement strand
TTCTTCCCATCTTGAGCCCGTGCTGCCAGATTCATACACGTGCGTGTTGTCTTGAATCAGGAGCGCACTTTCAACAAAAATCTTTTTTGGAAAAATAACTTTGTTTGGGGAAAGCGCATGTCTTCCATTCGGAACTTGACCTAATAAGAATCAACATTCCAACTACAGTACAGGACAGTATTATCATATTTTTATTATTTCAAGATTTCTATATATCTATTTCGAAAAAATATTATCGATACTCGTTTTGTTGTTTTTCATTGGGCATAGAAGTTCTCAGCAGGTTAAAGCACGTGAAACTCGCTGAGAAAAGCTTAAATTGCCTACTAAATCCTCCCACCCTGGTCAGGTTTTGTTGTAATTGAAAGATGCGCAACAACAACGCACTCGGTATACACTATAGCTCGTTTCACTTTATTAAGTTCATAAAAGCTGCATGCTCAAGTTTAAGCTTTCTTGTTTTCTATTGTCCGAAATGCATTCATGGATTTAAATTGTATGCATTATGTTATGTCATACTTTTTCCCCTTTTAATATCAACTTTATTCTTCGCTCTTCTGCAAAGTCATGCTGATTGCAGTGAGGCACCGTTTTGAATTTTCTATTTATTTTTTTTACGATCCTGAAGTTTCTTAGAAAAAAGCAGGCAACCAGTCGTGTATACATACCTGGAAATTTTGGTGCCACGCTGTCTGAGCCGATCAAATCCACCTTAACCATAAGAGCCACCCACAGTTTTTTGTGGAAAATCTGCAATCAGCATCATCATGATCATCCACCATTTTCAGCACTTCCATATGCATTTTTTTCTCTCCTAAAGATATCGTTTGTACTCTGTACTGAGAAATTGCATACTGAGAATTGGGAGAGGAAGACCCCTTAAATGCCTATACGTATCGTGTTTTCGTAACAAAAGCCCTCACCTGCAATGATATGACAAATCGCAAAATGAGAAATAATTGTTTCCTCTCAATTTTATAAGGTGTGAACAACGTGTTGTTCCTTTCAAGAATAATAATACAATTTAGACATAGTTGATTTCTTGTTGTTATTTATCTCGTCCTTATCCATTACCAACATCACAGCCTCTTTTTTGCTCTTTTATATCTTTCCCCATTATCTGGAAGTGGATCTGAATAATTGCCCTTGTAATCATGATTGGACGAATGCATGCACTTGCGCCTATAAAAAGCCTTTTTTTCTATCGTCTTGCTTTATGCTTCCAGAAACTTTCCCGAATTTAAGCATCGGCGGGCCTTGACCCACTGCCAAGAATTGATACCAATCCCACCCGTATATACTTTGTTGCAATGGTAGCTAAGGACAATAGGTTTAGTGTCCCATATTCCATATAGTTTCTCTCTAGGTATCTGATTAAAAGTTTGTCATGAAATAATTGTTTCTCAATTCTGATGTTGCCTGCGCAAGCTGTATGTGATTCTGCAGCACATGTCCTAACTTTAAAAAAAAAATCTCGAAGAGTAATCAAGAGGAAAATATTAAACTTTTTAAAATTTGTTCAATCTTGAGAATTGCAAACCAAACATAATGAATCTCATAATTTTGTGATCAGGAACATATTCTGTGCATACAAGTTGTATAGTTTGTCTCTAAATGGGAAGAGTGAAATGACACTCCATACAAAAACTGCCATATAATTCTAATGGAAAAACCGTTGTTTTGGCTTTATTTAGCGTTGATTTTTTTTTGGATGTTGCAAGGCTTCCACTGAAATTGCATCATTATTTAGTTTCGACTTATAGCTGCATATAATGTGCATCTTGCTCGCCCACATTATAACGATTCAATAATATTATTTCTTTGGAAGTTTGAAAGGATCGTATACACTCTCTTTAGAATGTGGAATAAGTAATGAATATATAGCGTTTAAAATATTCATTGTATAATTCATAATTTCATGAAGGAATTTAACACAGGATTGCTTATTTTAATTTAAACACTTAAAAGATCTCGATAATTCCCATTTTTCATTTAATATATTGTTTCTTTCTATACATCTAATGTATATACAAATGCAGTATGTATACTTTGTATGAAGACATTTAAGGGGAAGGCATATGCGTGATATTTACGTCGATTCGAAATGAGATTAATATTTTTCTATTTAGAAATCGTGATAGTTTAACATATTCTATTATGTTTTATACCCATAAATTTGGTACCTTTTTAACATGCACGTTGATATAAATGTCAGCATTTTGCTATGTAATATTTTCCACCCTTGATATATGGCCATTTATCCATGACAGAATAATATCCATGACTGTTTCATATAAAAATCAGTCGTGGAATTAAATCTGAATATATTTTTCCATTTTGATTCTTTCTTTTATCCAATCGTTGGGATAGACGGACGGATACACGCTTTATTTTGCACATTAAATTTAATAAAAAAATATTAAAGGCATGAGAGAAGAATGCTTTGAGGTTGATGGACTTTAATGCACACGTCCATACATGAACATGTGCTTTAGAATGTATAAATGCAAGTATAGTTTGGGGACTATCCGTCCAGCTGCCAAAACCGTACAAATTGGCGTGACTTTTCGCAGCATTCGATGACCAACCAAATGCGCAATATTTTCTATAAAGCTTTTTTTCTAAGAAATGTTTTTATATAAAACTCCAGGTGAACAACAGCATAGATGCACGCTTGAACAAAATCTTTTTTTTCGCATTTTTTAAATGTTCAGCCTGTACATTTTCAACATGTGAAGGTACATATTTGAGTTTGTTGTAAATGTAAAATGGATGATGATCCATGATCTTGAAACAAGTCACGCTCGCGTAAACCGCAGTTGTTGTGTACAATGAATTTAAGCTTCACGGATAAACTAGTCATCGATGTAATTTTATTGTATTATATATCTAGCTGAACTCTACTCCCCCTTATCAATAATATTATGACCAAACCCCTTTAATTTCGTGCGAACGTTTTTTTTTAAACTGAGATCGTTCCACTCAACTTCATTGGCATTCGAGTTTTTACCATAATAGAAATTTCGCAGGCGATAAATTTGTTGTTCGTAATACCTTTATTGTATAGGGGGAAATAAGAAAATGCATAGATGAAAGTATACGTGTATACCTGGTCAGCTCAAATGACTTGACAATAGGTATATAAAGTAGGGAATTTTATTGGGGAATACTTTATCGGTTCTTTTTAAGTTGAGGAAAACTGACCACTGAATAACGAGTATGGCACGACATTGTGCGATTTTAACACTCGCACCTTGTAATGCCTCAATTGAGTTATTAAAATGGACAGTGAATTTGAAAATGACTGTGAAAATATGATAATTGGCGGTTTCTTTGGAGCATTGATCGTGATGTCTTGGCGTTATTTACAATTCAAATTTTTACAATAACAGTTCCTTGAATATTGAGTGTATATGCGTGGACATTTGCCATGGGATGCAATTTGTTCCTCTTAAGGCTGTGCCCAAGTTGGATACCCCGATGTAAAATTTTTATGCACACATGCAGTTCCCGACAAATTAATAAAACATTGTCATAAATGAAAATTGCCTCAATCTTCACGCACGTTTTCTCAACTTGTCAAATTCAAAAATCTTCCACTTTTTTAAAATAAGTAATTAAACAATGAACAAATGGCAACTAAAGTGGCTATCGTTCTATATATATCGTAATTTTTTATTTAAAAAAAGTCAGATTTTCAATTTATCACAAGTATAAACCATGCATGCAGGCAGTGATGCAATTTCAGATTTTGAGGCACTTTTTATCTACTCCTGCATGTATGACAATTTGTTTATTAATTTGCCGGAAACGTATACATTACTGTATTTCCTGTGAACCGCCTTAGGTAATGTCTAATTTAAGATTGCATATACCTAATTCATGCACATCTACCATCTCTGAATTTTTATACGGTTCAATTCTTATCTTTAATTGGTCAGATGATATATTATTTATTATTTAAATCTTCCATGCAATTCACGAGATTAAAATCACGTTTAAAATCAGACAAGATCAAATTTTAGAATGTATTTTTCAGTAAATGAGCTAAACAACATTTGATATTATCTATGGAAAATCTTAATTATTATTTTAACAGCTTTGACGAGGTCGTGTGTTAGATAAAAACAATATGCCATGTACATGTATACCTATACTGTATGCATGCAGTGATACAAATGGGTTAAGGGCACATACTGTACATGTTCAAGAAATATATGGATATCAAAATTATACCTGTATATATTTCATGCAATACCCAATTAATATATTCAATAATTATTGTACATAGAATTTTGAAACATTTAAAATCCATGATTATTTCATTGTTGAGCAGATTTTGTTGTTATAGGAATTTTTTCGCTATGGAAATATAATGTATATACAGTGTACATGTATTTAAAAATCGTTAGAATTTGTTTAGAATGAATGGAATGCAACAATACATTTTTTACTTGCATGCAGCTTGCTCGTAAATTAGTTTTTCTTCTTCATTGTAGGCTACTAACTGGTTTATGTACAATTGTATACAATTTAATGCTTTCATGCAAATTTAATTTAACAATTTTTGCGCTACTTTTTGTAGTGCAATTTTTTGTAGCAGTCCAGCGTTTCTTTAAATTCTTTGACTATAAATTTAAAAAAAGCTAAATATATCGGGAATCCTATAAAGAGATCATTGGTATCCTTTTTATCACGATTTGTTTTATCGGTTTCATTTCTGCTTGCAGCTTTTTTATTTTGTTGTTCATATTCTTTAAAATATTTAATTTCTAAACATTTTATAAAGCCTTGCATGCTAACTTCAGACTAAAATCAAAACAATTATTCAAATCTGAAACAAAACAATTAAATTTAGGATAGTTTTGAAAGGGTGTTTGAGTGCATGCATGCAATAAACTGTTTCATTTGATAAGTTCGTAATTTTTTTTAAATACATGTATTGAAAACTGTATTTCATTAGGGATTAGGACTTACTGGAAGTGAGGAACAAAAATGTGACCGTATTCCCTTGAAATCTTCCCCATGCACGAACAAACAATGTAACCGAGTGAAGTGCAGGT
Organism: Megaphyllum sjaelandicum; assembly: GCA_034698745.1. Lineage (NCBI taxonomy): Eukaryota > Metazoa > Arthropoda > Diplopoda > Julida > Julidae > Megaphyllum > Megaphyllum sjaelandicum. Next base: position 16,513 of record JAQGBX010002129.1, on the reverse strand, counting down.
GCGCCATTTAATTCGCCGTATCATTCCGATGTGTGCAATATATTGTTGGGTCAAGTTGAATGTTGCCATGAGGCGATTTTTCCTTCTTCTTCTGCTTCAATTCCCATAAAAGGTTATCGTACACTATGATGACATAGCTAATATGCCACCAGATGGATGTCCAAACGATTATGCTCTAGCACAACTTCGTAATTCAAGGTTGCCAACTCATGGAAGCGTTGAATTAAAGGTTTCAATATCCTGTATGGAAATACACTGCTAAATAGACTACATATTACAGTATATACCGAAAAGCCAAGGTGTTATGATTAAGCCAAACCGTTCCTAAGTATATTAAGGTTAAAATCCAAATGCTGTGTGAATATGCTAATCCAATTCTATTTTGAAACATGAAAAATCAATCGGCAAAAATTGGAATCCAAGATCTGTGCAAGTCTGTTGCACCTCCCAAATCTCCAGAATGGGTGCAAAAATGAAAAATACGACAATGGGGACATATAGGAACCATAGGGCGCTGAATTTAATGGTGCCCAAAACATATGGCCCCAAGGCTCATTTCAAGGGTCTTTAGGTCTTATCTCTTAAACGGCAATTGCTACAAAGAAAACATGTTAATTAGAAAGTTGAATTGCATCGAAATATTAGTTTAGCGGTTCCATTTGTAACATTTAATTATCGATCACCATGCACAACTAATGACTTCTGGGCTTCTCAATGTTTGCACCCATGCATAACACCGCTACATTGCAGGAATGCTCTAGGATCTGGTTTGTTTTATGAATCGAGCTTTCCCGTAATGTAGAGATGTTATGCATGGGTGCAAACGTACAAGAAGCCCAGAAGTTATTTGTTGTGTGGCGATCGATAATTAAATGTTACAAATGGAACAAATGTTTTGAGCGCAATTAAATTCAGCGCCCAATGGTTCATACAGTATTTGTCCCAATTGTCCCAATTGTCTGAATTACCATTTTTACACCCAATCTGGAGATTTGAGGGGTGCAGCAAATAATGTATCCTGTCTAAAGTTTTAAATATATTTTAAATATTATAAGGCAATTTTTGCACGCCTAGTTTTGAATATTCTAATTTCAAGTTGACTGAATTGTTTTTATGAATTAATGTATAATTAAGCATAAATGAAATGATAATGGAGAAAAATCACATGTACTTGACAATTATTTATTTCGACAATACCATAAAATATACATAAATGTATTAGCATTTACGAATGCATTAATGTTCAAACCAAAACGTACTTTAAGATAATTTAATTACACAATTTGTCACTTAAATTAAATGTTCCTCTTTTATTCGTGCAACGTACTTGCTTTAGTTTTTTTTCATATTTCTATATAATTTTAAGTTTTAAAATTCCAGCTATAGAATTAAGAAACTATCTGAAAGAAGTGCTTCATATTTACTGTCCATCAAATAGGACATTGAAGCTGTTGTACATGTACATGTATTGTATTTCAACAAATGTTAATTATAAATAGTTTTTGATGACCTTTTATCAAACAAACGTAAAACAAGCTGCATCTTTTGAATAGTGAATCAAACCAATGAAATCTTAGATGCATATGGACTTTTACGTCATGGACAACACAAAAGATGAAACTTTATTTTAAGATACATATATTTTGATGTATAGGTTTTCGTCCTAAAGCTGTTGCCGGTCGCGGTCAGTTAGGGCTCCCTCCGCTTGACCCTCAGGCCCTATAGGCAAGGCCCCTCTATTAAAACGGGCATTAACTAGTAAATTGGGAGCAATAAAAAAGGAAGTGTGAAGGGTTGCTGATGGCGTTGCTGAGGGTTGTTTGAGTTTTACACCTGTGTCCACCGCTGTCCATATATTGATCAAGACGGCCATGCACGAGGGTTGGTCAGTCGCTGGGAATTCGGCGTTTTCTGCATGTTTTTCCCCGTGGCATGCCCAGTGGGGGTGGTTTTGAGTGATGCCACGCAGTCTAGCGAGTACGTGGTGTTGGCATACCTGCGTCCCCTTCATTCTCACCTGGGCTACCCTCGGCGTACCCCCCGACATTCCACCCTGCAACCCTGACTACTGACTCTTCGCCATTTTTTGGAACTTGAACGCCACGCAGTCTAGCGGGGAAATCCGTAGGTGAGAGAGTCGCGTTTTTTTACTGCTTTTTGGCCCGAAGCGAGCAAATAGGCACCCTTCTCGCAACCCCTCCGAAAACACGAATTCCGATCTACTTTGCCCTGTAATTCGGCAGGAGACAATTGATGCCGCCCGCCGTTTGCCGAAACCTTTGAGAAAATCTATTGAGATTTAAGCACATAGTTTGAGTCAACACGTTCAATGGCTCTCGTATGGCTCTTTGCCCGTGTTCGCGGGTAGTTACACCTGGTTTACCTGAGAGCAAACATGTACAGCGCCCTCTCGGGCCTCCATCAGAATTTACCGAGGCCCTTGACTTTCGCCTCGTAAACCCAACGAAAACAGATACTTGTACATGTCCCATTTAAGAGCGAACTTAAATATTACGTCAGTATATCAAAAAATGATAGAATGATAGAAATCTTGCAAATTCGTCAACGCAAGAATAATTTTTAAGATGTCAAACGTCAACCGAAACTTGCGATGACAGGAAATGCTACAAAGTTTCTAAATATGCCTTATTTTTATCAACAAAAATTGGAGTCGATTTTTCCAGAGTGGGTTTCGCAAAGGTTCTGTTTGAGTATCTGAAAAAAAATTGTAAGATTCAAAATGCAGCATTGATTTGACGGTTGATATCACTTCGACCTAACAAGAAGTACATGTATTAAATGACCTTTTTTTTCTTATCTTGTATCATCTGATGAAACATCAATTGGAATATGTTGATCATATATCGGTCACCTGCTTCAACAGTGACACGACTGAAAAACTGTCACTTTCCGGATTAAGACGGTGTTAAATCAACCGAATTGAGCTGCAGTAGCCTATACAGTATACACTGAATATTCTGTTAAAACGACATATCTTACCTTAACATAGGCTACAGTGGCTTCGGATAAATGGCAGTAGTGTCATTTTATTTTACCATTGATATCTTAAGTCAAGTACATGCCACTATGGCCAAACCAATAAAACCAAAAACTCCGAACTTGAAACTTTTCTGGTTTGTGGCAACGAAAAAAAAATGGCGTAGCAAACTGTTTTCACCAAACTAAAAACTAGAAAATCAAGTTTGCAAAACTAAGTTTGGCTCCCTCATCTCATCGAGTGTCGATGAGATGAAAGGGAAATAGCCAAAGTTTTTAGTGGTGGCGCTGCTATCAACGCTTCGTCTGCACGATACCGTATCTATCGTCTTTTGAAGTCTGTATCCTTTGTCGTCTGCTGAATTTTGTCAATATGGTTTGTTTTCACCAAACTAAGAACTAGAAATTCAAGTTTGCAAAACTAAGTTTGGCGTTCCCGTCGAGTGTCGATGAGATGAAAGGGAAATAGCCAAACTTTTTAGCTGTGGCGCTGCTATCAACGCTTCGTCTGTACGATACCATATCGTCTTCTGAAGTCTGTATCCTTTGTCGTCTGCTGAATTTTGTCATATGGTTTGTCGCAGTGTGTACGCTCAGGTTTTGCAAAACTAGTTTGTATCAATTTTTTATAGTTCACGTTGAAAGTTTTGGGTTTATGGTTTTTAGTTTTGGTGGCTAGTGTGTACCCGACTTTAGAATGCGATTTTTAAACTTGCTATAATACGAAGATGACAGTTTTTGACATTTGTCACTTCAAAATGGGGGGTGCGATATGTCGAGTGCCTCAATTCAAAGAAAATGGCGCTGCTTTTGAAAAATTGACGCTTATTTTGAACTAGCAAATCCTTGGTTGTTCAGGATTTTTTTTTCTTTCACAAATGCTACAAAATTCGCCATGACAGTTTTCCTCCTTGTCATTTTTCGCACTTTTGTCCTCTCTTTATCCCCTATTTCGAATTAAGAAGAATGATGTTATTTGCCAAGAATAGATCACAAATTATCCCAGGAAAACTGTCCGCCAATGACGTCAGCTCTACGCAACAAGGGGTTAATGAAGCGGTGCTAGTAACTTCGCATTACGAAGATTACCGTGCCTGTAAGCCAGGGCAATATAGCTCGAGAATGACTGGACTAAGGTATTTAAGGGGGACTCAAAATAGCCCACTTGATTGCGCACCTGCACGGTGCGATTTTCGGAGGTGTAATTTTTTCGCGAAAAACAGTTCATCTTTTTTGCATTTTCACACCACGGCTGTTTTGTTCGCATTATACTGACCACATTATTTTAGTAGGGAGGTGCGCGTAGCCATGGGGGCCCCTTGCCGGCCTCTTCTTTGCTCCTTACCTGACTGACCGGTCCACTCGCCCCCGGAGCAAACAGTTCAGCTCACGTGCTCCTCCTTTTTCTCGCCTTTGTTATTGGCCTACTCACCGGGCAGCTTAGAAAGGCCATGGGCGAAGTTGACCCTTACTTCGTACAGGGTCGCACGGAAGTCTTACTGCTCATGCTACCTAGTTTATATCGAACAACGTATTTTTGCAACATTTCAAGATGCATATGTGTATACAATGTACAAGCTTGAGAGAGTTGTCCATAACTGAGTAACGACTTATATTTTATGTGAATTCTGTTTCTGAGATGAAAGGTGCAGTCACAGTAAATGTACACGAAAAAAAAACACTTTTACCTGACCATGAGCTTGCAGCACACGAATAGTGTAAGAGTGAAAAGTCGTTTACTTAGGTGAGTTACTCACTCCAACTTCACTCACCAAAGTGAACTAGTTCGAACCGGATTTAAGTGAACTAGAGTGAACTTACTCACTTGAGGGAATGGGGTTTTTTTTCGTGAGGCACGCTTCACTCGTTCTCACAGTTTGAACATCAAAAGTGCCGACACTGAGTGACCCTACTGATCGATCTTTTCGTATAGCCTACTGTGGGTACAGTACAGTATACAGTACATGTGTATCTACATTGCTGTACAATACATATGTAGGCTACTCATTTACTATAATCATATATGCTTTGCGACTTGCGAGTCGCACTTTGCCAGTCATGAAGTCACGTGTGCAAGAGCGACACTTAAACCATATTAAAGGCTGTATTAAAGAACCGCTGAAGAACTTCTTCAGGTTGCCAAAGTGCGATTCGCATCACGTCATAAAAGGAGCATACATGTATATACGTTTATTAAAGGACATTATCGTTTTAAGGAAGGATTAAAACCTCGAGATTTATATTTACCTTCTTGTATTACATGTATGCGTGTGGCAGTAATTCACATTGCTTTGCAATAAATCAAAACTGGTTTTGAATTTATATTTTGAATGTATATTTTGCAATATAATTATGACGTTGTAATAATTGGCCTGTAAAACTCAGATTTAAGAAAAATAATCCCATTTTTAAACTTTGAAGAACTTTTAAGCTGATTATTTACATAAATTATTGGCTTTCAGTAATATTATAGGGGTGCTCAGATAAAGCTTTACGAATGGTACTTTTGTAGTCTTGACGTTATACTGTATGCAAAATAGACCCACTAATTAGTTTAAGAAAAATTCACTCAAGGTAATCGCTGTTTTTAAGCCAACTGCATGGTGCACTTTATTTTTGCAATGAACACGTGCCTTCCCGACTGCCAAAAGTGCCATTCGTAAAATTCCTTTCTGAGTTCCCCTATAATTCCCAGTTTTAATAGTATAAATGGCTTTGAAATGCATGACAGTGCTTTCGGGTGGTACTGGTATCTTCCAAATTCTCGAAAATCTACGGACCACCATGCTTCTCTAAAATTGGATTAAACCCAAAAATGGCGGCTATGCACGTATGCGTTCTTCGATATAAAGGAGTATATAGTTTATTCGAAATGGCCGACAATGACGCTGCGTTCTGATTAAACTGCTATTTGTTCCACTCGGCAGGGGGCGTTGCGTTTCATTTAAGCGCCATTTGTGGTTACAAACTCGGCTAACAATTGCGGTTAACGCTGACGCGCGGCCTTGCAACACCCCCGTTGTTTTCGCTGGCTTTATCTCTTGGGTTAATCAAATGATTTTTACACTTTCAGTGTCATTTCATTTGTAAACACGCTTAGCCCATAGGCCTCTCCTGCATTAATTCTCCGTCAGACACGTTTTTTTGCACGGTAATAAAGGACAAACATTGCATGGGGTGAGTGAAAACATGACTCGAATTTACTGATTAAAAAGCATTGTGCGAGGGAGCTTCGTTCGCATTGCTCCGCCATTACGAATTTAACGAGTGTATTATGCACCTTTACACTAATTTAAGAAGGTAAATAATTAAAAGGCAGTGCAAGTTTTTCCTGTAAAAGGTATACAGTTTGACCTCCACGAAACGCGCCTCACGCCGCATGCAGCTGTTTATAGGGGGCGCTGTATATACTCGGCTGCAAAGCACTCGTAATCATTTTTCCAATTGCTGGTTGCATCGGTTTGTTGAAATGGGCCTTAAATTTACATGCAACTCCTTTACTTCTCATAAGGCATGAAATGCAGTCTGTTGATCTGCAATAAGTTATTTAGCGCCATTATTTTTTTTATCAACATACATGTAAGTTTTATATACAATATACTGTATGGGTAGTTATTCACAGAACAGCGAATAATTTTCATATGAAGAAATGGATTGCTAAAACAATCTTAAAAATGTATAGTTTAAAATCATGAACATTATAGCAGTATAATGTACATAATTTGAGTTAAACGCTCAAATTATGTACATTTTGCGTATCTATTGAAGTTGCATGCCAAAAACAAGGTCGATCGAGCCTGACTGTGAATAAGTATTCACAACAATTGGTGGTATACAGTATATTAAAGTCAGGTTATCAAATAACTTGCCTCGATGAAGTGTTGGGGAAAAAATGGGTCGCACTTTGGCAGTACTGCATCGTCTGCATGAAGTAAAGCGTGCAGAAGGATATATTAATTGGATTGAAAATGGCGATAATATTCAAGAAGTTTTTGCAACAGTACATGTACGTCTGTCGTTTTTTGAACACGCGACTTAATTCACGACTGCAAAAGTGCGATGCACACATTTTCTGTCTGAGTGCCCCAATTGCAGGCTAAATGTAGTTTCGTTTAATCGCATTACATGTACTTTTAGTTAGAGAAGGGCGAGGTGAACAGCAGAGTCGAGTTTAGCGAGTTTTGAATGGAATCGATTACTCGAGATTCACTGACTGAAATAATTGTTTTACGATTCATTTTCTATGAAGTACATTAGCACGAAGCTATTATTGTTTGAGTCGAGCTAAATTTCTTCGGATTGGAAATTGTTAATGAAATTCCGAGCTTCATGACTCGGAAATATTCCGTTTCGACTCGAAAACTAACCCATCTCTACTTTTAATGTTCAGATGTCAGGTTGACTTGCAAGGAATCTGGTTAGTAAACTTAATCGGTGATTACAACCAATTTTAATCAATTAACATCAAGTCATGCATGTACAGTACTATAATATTTTGAAACATGTACAGTATAATGTGCAAGTATTGAACATTCTTTTTAAGGAAAGTTATAAAATAATTCCTTGGTAAATTAGGGGTACATGCACTCATACAGTTTAGACAGACGCTTTATATACCTATGGTACTTTTGGCAGCCATGAAGTCAGTGCACATGTGCATCTTAAAGGAATGAACTGGTTTAAGAACAACGATAAGAGTAAATTTTCTTTGCACAGTGACTTCACGACTGTCATTCGTAAATCCTTTGTGTGAGAATAAATACAGTATAGCGCTGACGTCTATAGAGTACAATTAAGTACAATTTGCATGTACTGTATATAGTCATGAATTACTGATATGCAGATCAAGTTGTGCAGCATTTACAGGATTAGAACTGGAAGAGAACAAGATTAGAGATGCATCGATCTTGCAAGGTGCATGCATCCATAAATTAACTCTATGCATGCAAATGAGATGTGAAAAGTGACAGCATATAGGAGTGGTCATCTGCAGAGCGGTCTAATGATTATTCAAAATTTTTGCTTTGGGTGTTTTTTGAAATTAAATTCCCCAAAAGGGGTTTTTCACGCCCCTACAGGGCTGATAATTTGTTGCTTCTATGAGCCAACTTTGCCCCCTTACTTCCTATTACGTGACCTTGGGTTTTGATAAAATTTCAGAAAAGTTCACAAATTACATCAGGTTCCCTTCAAAGGTGCGCACGTGCGCCGGACACTTTGATCCTGACCATCCTGACCTTCGCCATATTATTCAAATACCATACGGGAAAAAAATGCAAGATACAGTACTTTGCAGAATTTCGAAACAACCTCCAACGGTACCTGCATGGTGTTGTTTATCGGGCATCGTAATTGTTCCACGATATACTGCGCATTATTTACCGTATTTTATCCATGGAGGAAACAACCATAGGTAAAACCTCTGTTGTTTATAGATTTTATAGACTTGGTATTATTTGCGTGTAAGGGGGATGGAGGGGGTTTACTTAATTGCATTATTTTCTTATCATTTTATATTTTTATACGGTTCTTTTTGGTATTGCGTATACAGGATATTTGACAGATAATTAAAACATAATCGGAGATTACATGGCGATTTCAAATGTCATTACATGGGTTACTAAACTGTCGTTTAACGTGATTTCACTATAACTAGGCTACAGTGCACAGTATATACAGTACATTAACCAAAATGCTAAAAAATTGTTTTAACGAATTTATGATTATAACCTCGAGATTTATTTGCTCTCGTGAAATGTCTCATTTGACAAGTTATTTGATTTGTCGAATTTGGCGAAATCGAAAGCGCAAAAATTAAATGCGATTGTTTTGCCCCATTTAAAAAAAATCATTTAACCAAGGGAATTTACACCTACTGTTATTGTTTACAGTTCAAATATAAAATAAAAACTCGTCTATATAGGTGTCCCTTATAAACGTTGACAGTACCCCTTTTATTTAATAAAAATCTTGACACGAATCCAAGATTCTTATCTCTTAAAATAAAAAATACAAGTCGATTTGAAAAATTTTACACGTACTGTATATAAAAAAATAGCATCCAACAAGAATGATACTTCTAAGGGTAGGGCCTAAATTGAATCTGCAGAATGTCATACACTGTAATTCTTACTTGCACAGTATGAAAATTGTGGGTTTATAAGTATTAGCCCGCGTTTAACCACATTTCAAAAAACAAATAACTGATAGACATTTTAAAACGAAAGTGTTACATGTAACGAACCGTTAAATGATAGTGATAACGTGTTACGAGTAATCATTAACTACACATGCAGTTATACATAATATACAGTATCTACAAATTTGTTAGCAATTGAAAAAAGGTAACTATTTTAAGCTCTAATGTCAGACATACATCACGTAACTCGGGGGAAACTTTGCTTTCGATCCACATATAGCAAACCAAAGTACATGTACTGCAGGGTAAACCACTTTAAAATACACTGTATTTGTTTTAAAAAAAGTTATAAGTAGTGAAATAAGTGAAAGGTGTAATAGGTGTAATGCTTAGAAGCACGCCTGCACGTTGTCCAAATGTGCTCAAACTGATTTCCCACGTTCGCGTTTTGATCGAATTAAGCGATAAGATGATCAAATTAAGCGGCTTTTTTAAAACGTATGGCAATATAAGAAAAAAATCCGTTGTGAAGGTTTTGATCGGATTAACCGGCTTCCATTGTATTTCCATTATCGCTATAGTACTGTTTAGGCTTTTCGTAGGTGTTTGTTGCTCCGTTCGTTGCTAATTTATGCATGTTTCTTCTCTCGTCCGTAGATGGCAGGTGCGACGTAGCATATTAATAAGCGCTATATAGAGAGTGATTTTTTGGCCAAATGCTGTGTGTGTGTGGATTATTAGCCGAGCCGGGCTATTTCTATGCGTCGGCTAAAGCAGCACTTTAGGAGGATGGCTTTTTCAGTAAGTGATTCCTACTTTTCATTATACGCCAAGTGCACCCCGGCAACGGATAATAACAAAGCGGCGAACGCCAATGAATGGGCGCGCTCTTCATAGCGGCTTTGTCTACTAGAGGGCAGCGTTTCCATGCCCAGCTAATTCGCTGATAACTTCGGACAGGGGGCATTAAAAATACGAAGAAGGCAAAAAAAAACAACAACGCGCGGGGGTAAAAAAAAAATGCCAGATATGAACATGCTAATTTATAGACAATTGGCCGTGCTTTAAGTTTGGGGTGGCGAAGATGGGGGAGGTGAAAACCGCATTGTATAAACACCATCGCATGCTCGCAGGATATGAGCCAGTCTAAGATGCAAACATTTGAATTTCCATTTATTCCGGTTAATTTACCAAAAAACTAGGAACGAATGCAAAAAAAAAAAAAATGCCCCTATCTAAGAGAGGCCGACCGAGTTTCGGCTGTTTTTTCGTGGCTCCAGCCATTGACATATAAACAACTCGCGTCGTTAGGCCCGACTACCAGAAGTTGACTACCTGCACATCGGACGCCATATTGAATTGGGAGCACGCTATAGTTGCATCAAACACGTTTGCTTGTAATGTTTGGTTGAATCGTTCTAAAAGGTTGTACAAAATGTAACGCTGCAGTTGCCAGAAGTACATCTCTGTGAGATGGTGGATATGAAGGCAAAAGTTACACATGTTCTTGTGACAATCTTCTAATAGAAATGCGACGGTCACATGTCACAAATGGCTCTCATATGGTATAGTCTGCATGCAGACATTAGAAACAAATCTCGATGTTGGAAACAAACATTCTGACAGTTTTGTATTAAGTGATTTGTCTTAATGAGGGGAAAACTGGATGTACAGGGACCAGGGTTATTACAAAAGACTCATTGAGTTTGAAAAATATATACAGTGCAAAGTATATTGCAGATATATTAAATGACACACGAAAAGAATTTAAGGGGAAAAAGTTCAAGCGTACTTGCAAACTGCTTTAAACGCTCAAGTGACAGCACGAACCCAGTATCCAAAATGGGGACTTTGCAGCAGAAAGCGTTTTGTGGGCTCGAGTATGCGAGATGCTGTGAGCAGCATTGATAGGCTGCGTTCACGGTGAACCTGTTTCCAGTCGCAGGCAAACCAGTGTTGCTAAGTGGTATCGCAGCTTAGCAACACTGGTTTGCCTGCGACTGGAAACAGGTTCAAGGTTCACCGTGAACGCAGCCATAAGGCTACTTCAGCAAAGGCCGAACTGAACTACCATATAGACGTGTCACATGTGTCGTATGACACGAGGATCTCACATTGAACATTGGTGATGATTAAAAACTTGGACATTTTCAATTTCTCTTCATTACTGTTGTATCTGTAATACTTTCCAAAATATCTATTTAAAACCCGATGTTTCTTTGGCCATAACCCATATACATACGCACCCTGCTGGTTCAAAATTTCCGCATGTATACGATGTGCATTATACATTGTTACACAATTTCATTTACTCCCATCCTCTTAAACACATCAAAATGATTGACTATTATTATTTCTCACGTACAATGTATACGCGTGCTTTCAAAATCTGCATTTTAACATCGTGAAACCTATGATAGTAACGTGCGTCTATCAACTTAACAACCCATTTTTTCATAGGTGTTTTAGAGTGTAACCTATAAATAGTTTTGAACATTTTTTAAACGTTACACATTTCTTCTATTTTTTGTGGAGTATATGTAATTAAAATTGAACTAATTATGATTTTCCCCGATTGTCCTCTTTGTCACACTACAGTGGTGACACGAGATGTCCCATCATAAATGAGTTGGTAGTTGGTACGTACAATATATGGTATACAAGCAGCTGTATGACGTTTGTAAATTTTCAGAATTTTGTTATCGCATGCATGTCTCGTGACATTATGTTACTTTGATGCAAATTACCCTCGCATTAAAGTTTAATTAAATTTGTATCCTAACAACACGCACAAAACGGCGTAATTTCGTATAATCAATGGAAACAAACGAAACGGATTATAGGATTACTTAAAACTCCTCAATTTAAATTCATGATACGGTTTTCGTTCATAAAAAAAATAATCGGTGTTATTTGATACTGGACGAGTAATTTTGTATTTCGGAAACAAACGAGTCGGTATGAACGTTGTAATTAGACAATGCGTTCAAATTCTCGAACACAAAATGTTTACATGTTCGGTACCAACAATTGCCTCGCATATCATAAAGGTTTTTTTTTTTTTGGATTCTTCTCTGCGAATATGAATTTAACGAGCTTTTTTTCACTGGCTGCAAATGCGGGTCTTAAACAACTCTCAACTCCATTGAAATTAAGGATCCTCTTTTAAAATAATTATTAGGCTTATATAGTTGGTTGCTCGCGTGTGTTCCACCTAGGCACTCTTCTCTGATGCAACGCACATCAAAAGGCTTTATTTGAAAATACCGACCGCAATAAATTTGCATAAATAAACTCCTTTGTACGGGGGTGTATTATTCGGCTTGCACTGTCTTTTTAAAAGAGGCTGTACGTTGAGATAGTTTACTTCAATGCATGCGCTGGCTAGGTTTTCTATTCAACGTGATGCGTTCCCATGTAGGGAGCCTTTGGGGCGCAGGATATGGCTCTGCCTTTCAAGGGTGTAATGGATTTTTTACCACTTATACCACCTTATACGCCGAGAAACTGAGAAGGGTTTATGAGATAGCTGGGTTTATTGTTCGTGTAAATCATTAGCAATTCATCTCCCATTTACGAACATGGCCTTTGATGCTAATTGTTTATACGTGCTGCGATGTTGAGGTCCTCTCTGGTGCCGAATTTGTGTTGATTTCAATGGTCGAAATATGATCTTGGAAGCTCCAAACCGGGTCTGAAGTGTTGGTCGATTTATAAATTCTTATATACAGTATGTTTTATGCATGGAAGGATTATGTTCATACCTTTCCTTATTTTAGTAAACTTCGTGTTCGTCTATCATGCACCTATTGCATAGATTGGATATATGGTTTCTATTCTATGGATTCTATTGGTTTAGCAGAAAATGAATAAGATAATTAAAATGGTTTAAAAAAAATGGATGACAGATGAAACACTAGGAAAAAATGAATTTAAAAATAGTTGTAATCCTTAATAAGTATAAGAAGGTATATGCACTTATGTGCATTACATTGTGTTGGAATACAAGCTCGTATTATTGTGTTACATTACTGTAAATATCGCATTCCCGGCCGATTCAGAAGTGGCGACAACTCAAACTGTCAATTTCCGGTTTAAGAGCTATTGCAAAGTGAATAGTTTCGACTAAATATAGTACCTGAGTGTCGCTTTACTGCACCATCTATTATTCAATGAATGCGATTTTATAACTTATTTGTATCTCAAAATGAAAGTTTTTTTGAGTTACAGGTATGTCATTGCTGAAGCGAGGGTGCTTCAGACATTTTGAGGGCTTACCTGTAAAAGCTAACGTTTGGATCGAAATTGGTGCAGTGCAAATAGACAAATCCAGACTGCCGTTTCAGCCACTGTTGATAACCGGAGACAGTCCGGAGTTGGCCACCTGAGGAGCTACAAGGCCTTGATTTTTTATAAGATAAAATGTACTAAGGACTTGTATATTTACTTTTAATGGCAAATCAGTCGATACCGTATCAACAACTTGAAAGAGCCTCGTGATGATCGATGGTCGGTCATTCTCAGACAACTCCTGTAAAACGTATATCTGGCCAGCCTAGAAATATATTCCAAAATAATAAAGGGCATCTCTTTCATTTAAAAAATGAAATTGCAGTAAAATAAAATGCGGGAATTTGGGTGAACGAAGAATAACGCGAAGGATCATGGGAGTTAGCCCTCGGACGGCCATCTTGCCGACCAATGAGCAACTTTCCCTCGGACATTATAATAGGCTGTAAAGACACGCCACGAAGGTTGCAGGAAACCACCCAACGTGTGATTCTTGTGGGAGGTCATATCAACCATCTGTTATAAAACAAAGCAGGTGGCATTGTTTATTAACGTTGCACAACTTGATTGGTCTGCTACGAATTTCAGGAACCACCAATAAATGGCCATTAAAGTTGGAGGCCATGCATATTTTTGCACGACTCCTCGTGTTTTGCGTGCGAGCGTGCCATCACTGGCCCCTGTCCAGCACATGGGAAAGTGAAGAACCGGCCATTCTGGTTTTATTCCATGTTTTCCATATAATCCGTGTTTTCTCTAATCCCAGCACTAATGGCCGTTTTATTTGACCAATCAATTTATCGGGGAATAGACGAAGGGGGTGCCATAAAATGTTTTCTGGGAGGGATATAAACATTTTAATGGGTTTTCACTTAATTATGCTGACTCGTTGGCTTTTAATTGGTAGGCATAATATGGCCATTTCGATAACAATATAATAATGCATTTTTTAATGTGGCCATTTTTATACACGCCAGAATTGCGATCTTGTATCAGTGTTCTGCAGGCAACCTGTTTGGATGACTTTCTAATCTGATACCGCTGCATGCAGTGTCAAATCAGATCCATTTCTTGGGGTCTAATTGATGCTTTTTTGCTGTTTTTTGGAGTTGTAAATGCACTATTACAGGCCTGCGGCGGTAATGCTATAAATTAATTAGTATACCTCTGAATAGATTTTCCAAATTTGGTGGGCTAACTTATACGAGCTTACGTTGTAAGTTATGCAACTATTAGCTGCTAAACCTTGTTTTTAACGTCTTGAATGTCATAGAAAACCTGTGCTTTAAACTCGAGCAAATTGTTAGTCGTTGCAAAAAAACGTGGGAAAGTGTTGTTTATTTTGAAACGCGCATGTGCATTCTACAAGTGTATAAATGCTTTAAAAAAGTTTCGTTCAAATTGAATTTTTTCGGGATAACGCGCTACATCTTCATGATGTAAAACTACCTGGAGACTATAGCTGAAACTATACTGTATGGTAAAAATGTACCGATTTTTACAAGATATACAAGTATAGCACCTATTGTTTATGTTCTAATTAGGTTCGTATTGTAATCGTCAGTTATAGTTACACGTGTTATATAGTATACATGTCGTATGAGTTCGTGTGATTCGTGAATAGATTTTGAAGTGCACGTGTAGTCGTGTATAGATGGTTTTCAAGCACTCTTATCTATCTACATCAACAACTGACTGTTGGAAATGTTTTTGAAATGGTAAACTTGTATATAAATAAAATGTAGGCCGATATTGTATACTTTGTGCCAATTGAACGGTTTAGGTTAATTGATTATTCGACATGTCATTGCGACTGAAAGTCTCGAGAATACCGATTGTCTGGCTTATGTACAGGCGTGTAAACGTGTAAGTGATCTGCAAATTGTTGCATGCAATCATTTGGTTCCAGTCACGGTGACACTATTTCGTTCTTCATAATTTACAAAACACCTAACTCGCACCTCTCAATTTGGCCACCAGGTGTGGGTCATTATATAGTATTGACGTTCTCCCTCTGAAAGTGGACATAACCAACAAATGGTCATCACTGTTTCGAAAGTGTAAAAGGGAACTGGGCAACTGGACATGGCGAATTCGGAAGACAACAATTGTGGTTCAACTTCTAACATTTCATGGGAGTGATGCCAGACCGATAGTGTAGCCATGTGCAATAATTGAATAAAGGCACATGAGTTCCGATATGTTTTAATTAAAAAATAAAACACTTGGTAATTTCAGTCCTTTTGTTTATAGAACATGTATTGACAGAATCGGAAAACACTAATGTTTGGAAAACTATTAACGTTGTTTCGAAGTTTATCACAATGCTGATTGGCGTATAGTATTTGAGATCAAATAAAAACTTTGAGGGGTTTCTGCAACCAAATGAAAACCTTGCACAGCGTGGGTTGCACGAGTTACGAGCCCATTGAGACATTTGTTTTTACTTTTTTGAATCAACGCCAAATCTCCATAGATATGAAACTGGAGAATCTGCGGCAGAATTTACGGTAGCTAGAAACGTTTTGCGGTATAATTCGGTTTGTTGATTTTTTAAGGTGTTCGGAAAAATACCCATACAATTAACATGTTACACCAACACGTGGCATCCATGGCAAATGGGTTTACCCCGCTATGCATGGTCAACCACTAATTAATTGCACATCTGATTTCTATATGCTGTGGCAAAAATGGTTTCTTGTGCTACAATTTCATACGAGATTATTCGATGAAACTGAATTCGATGTAGGCCTACATGTATACTTTAAAAATCATGTACATGTACGTATACAAACTGATATACATTTTCCAAGTAGAACTTTGCAAAAAAATTCCACATTTTCGGACAATATATTTGCAAAATTTTCCACGTTTTCTGAGTATTAAATTGCAAAATTTTCCACGTTTTCTAAGTATTAAATTGCAAAATTTTCCACGTTTTCTGAGTATTAAATTGCAAAATTTTCCACGTTTTCTGAGTATTAAATTGCAAAATTTTCCACGTTTTCTGAGTATTAAATTGCAAAATTTTCCACGTTTTCTGAGTATTAAATTGCAAAATTTTCCACGTTTTCTGAGTATTAAATT